>CAUYWW010000073.1:0-66000 GCA_963576845.1 Megachile leachella
TACTTTAATTATACTTACTACTTTTATTATTATCAATATAACATGCACTATTACCCATATTATGCAGTTATTATCGCTAGAACTATAATAGTTATACTTATTACTTATATTATTATCAGTATAACATGCATTATTACCCCTATTATGCAGTTATTATCGCTAGAACTATAATAATTATACTTATTACTCCTAATATTATCAATGTCATGCATTATTACCCATATTATGCAGTTATTATCGCTAGAACTACAATAATTATACTTATTACTCCCGATGTTATCAATATAACATGCATTATTACGCATATTATGCAGTTATTATCGCTAGAACTACTCTAATTATACTTACTACTTTTATTATTATCAATATAACATGCATTATTACCCATATTATGCAGTTATTGTCGCTAGAACTACAATAATTATACTTATTACTTTTATTATTATCAATATAACATGCACTATTACCCATATTATGCAATTATTATCGCTCGAACTATAACAATTATACTTATTACTCCCAATGTTATCAATATAACATGCATTATTACCCATATTATGCAGTTATTGTCGCTAGAACTACAATAATTATACTTACTACTTATATTGTTATCAGTATAACATGCATTATTAACCCTATTATGCAGTTATTATCGCTAGAACTACTCTAATTATACTTACTACTTTTATTATGATCAATATAACATTCATTATTACCCATATTATGCAGTTATTATCGCTAGAACTACAATAATTATACTTATTACTCCCGATGTTATCAATATAACATGCATTATTACGCATATTATGCAGTTATTATCGCTAGAACTACTCTAATTATACTTACTACTTTTATTATTATCAATATAACATGCATTATTACCCATATTATGCAGTTATTGTCGCTAGAACTACTATAATTATACTTATTACTTTTATTATTATCAATATAACATGCACTATTACCCATATTATGCAATTATTATCGCTCGAACTATAACAATTATACTTATTACTCCCAATGTTATCAATATAACATGCATTATTACCCATATTATGCAGTTATTGTCGCTAGAACTACAATAATTATACTTATTACTTATATTGTTATCAGTATAACATGCATTATTAACCCTATTATGCAGTTATTATCGCTAGAACTACTCTAATTATACTTACTACTTTTATTATTATCAATATAACATGCATTATTACCCATATTATGCAGTTATTATCGCTAGAACTACAATAATTATACTTATTACTCCCAATGTTATCAATATAACATGCATTATTACCCATATTATGCAGGTATTATCGCTAGAACTACTCTAATTATACTTACTACTTTTATTATTATCAATATAACATGCACTATTACCCATATTATGCAGTTATTATCGCTCGAACTATAACAATTATACTTATTACTTTTATTATTATCAATATAACATGCACTATTACCCATATTATGCAGTTATTATCGCTCGAACTATAATAATTATACTTATTACTCCCAATGTTATCAATGTAACATGCATTATTACCCATATTATGCAGTTATTGTCGCTAGAACTACAATAATTATACATATTACTTTTATAATTATCAGTATAACATGCATTATTACCCCTATTATGCAGTTATTATCGCTCGAACTATAATAAATATACTTATTACTCCCAATAATATCAATATAACATGCATTATTACCCATATTATGCAGTTACTATCGCGCGAACTATAACAATTATACTTATTACTTTTATTATTATCAATATAACATGCACTATTACCCATATTCTGCAGTTATTATCGCTAGAACTATAATAGTTATACTTATTACTTATATTATTATCAGTATAACATGCATTATTACCCATATTATGCAGTTATTATCGCTAGAACAATAATATTTATACTTATTACTTATTATATTATCAGTATAACATGCATTATTACCCCTATTATGCAGTTATTATCGCTAGAACTATAATAATTATACTTATTACTCCTAATATTATCAATATGTCATGCATTATTACCCATATCATACAGTTATTATCGCTAGAACTACAATAATTATTCTTACTACTTTTATTATTATCAATGCAACATGCACTATTACCCATATTATGCAGTTATTATCGCGCGAACTATAACAATTATACTTACTACTTTTATTATTATCAATATAACATGCACTATTACCAATATTATGCAGCTATTATCGCTAGAACTACAATAATTATACTTATTACTCACAATGTTATCAATGTATAATGCATTATTACCCATATTATGCAGTTATTGTCGCTAGAAATGCAATAATTATACTTATTACTTATATTATTATCAGTATAACATGCGTTATTACCCCTATTATGCAGTTATTATCGCTAGAACTATAATAATTATACTTATTACTCCCAATATTATCAATATAACATGCATTATTACCCATATTATGCAGTTATTATCGCTAGAACTATAATAGTTATACTTATTACTTATATTATTATCAGTATAACATGCATTATTACCCCTATTATGCAGTTATTATCGCTAGAACTATAATAATCATACTTATTACTCCTAATATTATCAATGTCATGCATTATTACCCATATTATACAGTTATTATCGCTAGAACTACAATAATTATTCTTACTACTTTTATTATTATCAATGCAACATGCACTATTACCCATATTATGCAGTTATTATCGCGCGAACTATAACAATTATTCTTACTACTTTTATTATTATCAATATAACATGCACTATTACCCATATTATGCAGCTATTATAGCTAGAACTAGAATAATTATACTTATTACTCACAATGTTATCAATGTATAATGCATTATTACCCATATTATGCAGTTATTGTTGCTAGAACTGCAATAATTATACTTATTACTTATATTATTATCAGTATAACATGCATTATTACCCCTATTATGCAGTTATTATCGCTAAAACTATAATAATTATACTTATTACTCCCAATATTATCAATATAACATGCATTATTACCCATATTATGCAGTTATTATCGCTAGAACTATAATAGTTATACTTATTACTTATATTATTATCAGTATAACATGCATTATTACCCCTATTATGCAGTTATTATCGCTAGATCTATAATAATTATACTTATTACTCCCAATATTATCAATATAACATGCATTATTACCCATATTATGCAGTTATTATCGCTAGAACTATAATAGTTATACTTATTACTTATATTATTATCAGTATAACATGCATTATTACCCCTATTATGCAGTTATTATCGCTAGAACTACAATAATTATACTTATTACTTTTATTATTATCAATATAACATGCACTATTACCCATATTCTGCCGTTATTATCGCTCGAACTATAACAATTATACTTATTACTGCCAATGTTATCAATATAACATGCATTATTACCCATATTATGCAGTTATTGTCGCTAGAACTACAATAATTATACTTATTACTTTTATTATTATCAATATAACACACACTATTACCCATATTATGCAGTTATTATCGCTCGAACTATAATAATTATACTTATTACTTCTATTATTATCAATATATCATGCACTATTACCCATATTATGCAGTTATTATCGCTAGAACTGTAATAGATATACTTATTACTTATATTATTATCAGTATAACATGCATTATTACCCCTATTATGCAGTTATTATCGCTAGAACTATAATAATTATACTTATTACTCCCAATATTTTCAATATAACATGCATTATTACACATATTATGCAGTTATTATCGCTAGAACTATAATAGTTATACTTATTACTTATATTATTATCAGTATAACATGCATTATTACCCCTATTATGCAGTTATTATCGCTAGAACTATAATAATTATACTTATTACTCCTAATATTATCAATGTCATGCATTATTACCCATATTATGCAGTTATTGTCGCTGGAACTGCAATAATTATACTTATTACTTTTATTATTATCAGTATAACATGCATTATTACCCCTATTATGCAGTTATTATCGCTAGAACTATAATAATTATACTTATTACTCCTAATATTATCAATATGTCATGCATTATTACCCATATTATACAGTTATTATCGCTAGAACTATAATAGTTATACTTATTACTTATACTATTATGAGTATAACATGCATTATTACCCCTGTTATGCAGTTATTATCGCTAGAACTACAATAATTATACTTCTTACTTTTATTATTATCAATATAACATGCACTATTACCCATATTATGCAGTTATTATCGCTCGAACTATAATAATTATACTTATTACTTTTATTATTATCAATATATCATGCACTATTACCCATATTATGCAGCTATTATCGCTAGAACTGTAATAGATATACTTATTACTTATATTATTATCAGTATAACATGCATTATTACCCCTATTATGCAGTTATTATCGCTAGAACTATAATAATTATACTTATTACTCCTAATATTATCAATGTCATGCATTATTACCCATATTATGCAGTTATTGTCGCTGGAACTGCAATAATTATACTTATTACTTATATTATTATCAGTATAACATGCATTATTACCCCTATTATGCAGTTATTATCGCTAGAACTATAATAATTATACTTATTACTCCTAATATTATCAATGTCATGCATTATTACCCATATTATGCAGTTATTATCGCTAGAACTACAATAATTATACTTATTACTCCCGATGTTATCAATATAACATGCATTATTACGCATATTATGCAGTTATTATAGCTAGAACTACTCTAATTATACTTACTACTTTTATTTTTATCAATATAACATGCACTATTACCCATATTATGCAGTTATTATCGCTAGAACTATAATAGATATACTTATTACTTATATTATTATCAGTATAACATGCATTATTACCCCTATTATGCAGTTATTATCGCTGGAACTATAATAGATATACTTATTACTTATATTATTATCAGTATAACATGCATTATTACCCCTATTATGCAGTTATTATCGCTAGAACTACAATAATTATACTTTTACTCCCAATGTTATCAATATAACATGCATTATTACCCCTATTATGCAGTTATTATCGCTAGAACTATAATAATTATACTTATTTCTCCTAATATTATCGATATGTCATGCATTATTACCCATATTATACAGTTATTATCGCTAGAACTACAATAATTATTCTTACTACTTTTATTATTATCAATGCAACATGCACTATTACCCATATTATGCAGTTATTATCGCGCGAACTATAACAATTATACTTACTACTTTTATTATTATCAATATAACATGCACTATTACCCATATTATGCAGTTATTATCGCTAGAACTACACTAATTATACTTATTACTTTTATTGTTATCAATATAACATGCACTATTACACATATTATGCAGTTATTATCGCTAGAACTACAATAATTATACTTATTACTCCCAATGTTATCAATATAACATGCATTATTACCCATATTACGCAGCTATTATCGCTCGAACTATAATAATTATACTTATTACTTTTATTATTATCAATGTAACATGCACTATTACCCGTATTATGCAGTTATTATCGCACGAACTATAATAATTATACTTATTACTCCCAATGTTATCAATATAACATGCATTGTTACCCATATTATGCAGTTATTATCGCTGGAACTACAATAATTGTACTTATTACTTCCAATATTATCAATATAACATGCATTATTACCCATATTATACTGTTATTATCGTCAGAACTATTATACATATACTTATTACTCCCAATGTTATCAATATAACATGCATTATTACCCATATTATGCAGTTATTATCGTTAGAACTATAATAATTATACTTATTACTCCTAATGTTATCAATATAACATGCATTATTACCCATATTATGCAGTTATTATCCCGAGAAGTACAATAAATATACTTACTACTCCCAATATTATCAATATAATATGCATTATTACCCATATTATGCAGTTACTATCGCTAGAACTACAATAATTATACTTATTACTCCTAATGTTATCAATATAACATGCATTGTTACCCATATTATGCAGTTATTATCCCCAGAAGTACAATAATTATACTTATTACTCCTAATATTATCAATATGTCATGCATTATTACCCATATTATGCAGTTATTATCGCTAGAACTACAATAATTATACCTATTACGCCCAATGTTATCAATATAACATGCATTAATACCCATATTATGCAGTTATTATCGCTCGAACTATAATAATTATACTTATTACTCCCAATGTTATCAATATAACATGCATTATTACCCATATTATACTGTTATTATCGCTAGAACTACAATAATTATACTTAGTACTCCCAATGTTATCAATATAACATGCATTATTACCCATATTATGCAGTTATTATCGCTAGAACTACAATAATTATACTTATTACGCCCAATGTTATCAATATAAGATGCATTATTACCCATATTATGCAGTTATTATCCCTAGAAGTACAATAATTATACTTATTACTCCTAATATTATCAATATGTCATGCATTATTAGCCATATTATGCAGTTATTATCGCTAGAACTACACTAATTATACTTATTACTTTTATTATTATCAATGTAACATGCACTATTACCCGTATTATGCAGTTATTATCGCTCGAACTATAATAATTATACTTATTACTCCCAATGTTATCAATATAACATGCATTGTTACCCATATTATGCAGTTATTATCGCTGGAACTACAATAATTGTACTGATTACTTCCAATATTATCAATATAACATGCATTATTACCCATATTATACTGTTATTATCGTCAGAACTATTATACATATACTTATTACTCCCAATGTTATCAATATAACATGCATTATTACCCATATTATGCAGTTATTATCGTTAGAACTATAATAATTATACTTATTACTCCTAATGTTATCAATATAACATGCATTATTACCCATATTATGCAGTTATTATCCCGAGAAGTACAATAAATATACTTACTACTCCCAATATTATCAATATAATATGCATTATTACCCATATTATGCAGTTACTATCGCTAGAACTACAATAATTATACTTATTACTCCCAATATTATCAATATAACATGCATTATTACCCATATTATGCAGTTATTATCCCCAGAAGTACAATAATTATACTTATTACTCCTAATATTATCAATATGTCATGCATTATTACCCATATTATGCAGTTATTATCGCTAGAACTACAATAATTATACCTATTACGCCCAATGTTATCAATATAACATGCATTAATACCCATATTATGCAGTTATTATCGCTCGAACTATAATAATTATACTTATTACTCCCAATGTTATCAATATAACATGCATTATTACCCATATTATACTGTTATTATCGCTAGAACTACAATAATTATACTTAGTACTCCCAATGTTATCAATATAACATGCATTATTACCCATATTATACTGTTATTATCCCTAGAACTACAATAATTATACTTATTACTTTTATTATTATCAATATAACATGCACTATTACACATATTATGCAGTTATTATCGCTAGAACTACAATAATTATACTTATTACTCCCAATGTTATCAATATAACATGCATTATTACCCATATTACGCAGCTATTATCGCTCGAACTATAATAATTATACTTATTACTTTTATTATTATCAATATAACATGCACTATTACACATATTATGCAGTTATTATCGCTAGAACTACAATAATTATACTTATTACTCCTAATATTATCAATATGTCATGCATTATTACCCATATTATGCAGTTATTATCGCTAGAACTACAATAAGTATACTTATTACTCCCAATATGATCAATATAACATGCATTATTACCCATATTATACTGTTATTATCGTCAGAACTATTATACATATACTTATTACTCCCAATGTTATCAATATAACATGCATTATTACCCATATTATGCAGTTACTATCGCTAGAACTACAATAATTATACTTATTACTCCCAATATTATGAATATAGCATGCATTATTGCCCATATTATGCAGTTATTATCGTTAGAACTATAATAATTATACTTATTACTCCTAATATTATCAATATGTCATGCATTATTACCCATATTATGCAGTTATTATCGCTAGAACTACAATAAGTATACTTATTACTCCCAATATGATCAATATAACATGCATTATTACCCATATTATGCTGTTATTATCGTCAGAACTATAATAAATATACTTATTACTCCCAATATTATCAATATAACATGCATTATTACCCATACTATGCAGTTACTATCGCTAGAACTACAATAATTATACTTACTACTCCCAATATTATGAATATAGCAGGCATTATTGCACATATTATACTGTTATTGTTGTCAGAACTATAATAAATATACTTGTTACTCCCAATGTTATCAATATAACATGCATTATTACCCATATTATGCAGTTATTATCGTTAGAACTATAATAATTATACTTATTACTCCTAATGTTATCAATATAACATGCATTATTACCCATATTATGCAGTTATTATCGCTAGAACTACAATAATTATACCTATTACGCCCAATGTTATCAATATAACATGCATTAATACCCATATTATGCAGTTATTATCGCTCGAACTATAATAATTATACTTATTACTCCCAATGTTATCAATATAACATGCATTATTACCCATACTATACTGTTATTATCGCTAGAACTACAATAATTATACTTAGTACTCCCAATGTTATCAATATAACATGCATTATTACCCATATTATGCAGTTATTATCGCTAGAACTACAATAATTATACTTATTACGCCCAATGTTATCAATATAAGATGCATTATTACCCATATTATGCAGTTATTATCCCTAGAAGTACAATAATTATACTTATTACTCCTAATATTATCAATATGTCATGCATTATTAGCCATATTATGCAGTTATTATCGCTAGAACTACACTAATTATACTTATTACTTTTATTATTATCAATGTAACATGCACTATTACCCGTATTATGCAGTTATTATCGCTCGAACTATAATAATTATACTTATTACTCCCAATGTTATCAATATAACATGCATTGTTACCCATATTATGCAGTTATTATCGCTGGAACTACAATAATTGTACTTATTACTTCCAATATTATCAATATAACATGCATTATTACCCATATTATACTGTTATTATCGTCAGAACTATTATACATATACTTATTACTCCCAATGTTATCAATATAACATGCATTATTACCCATATTATGCAGTTATTATCGTTAGAACTATAATAATTATACTTATTACTCCTAATGTTATCAATATAACATGCATTATTACCCATATTATGCAGTTATTATCCCGAGAAGTACAATAAATATACTTACTACTCCCAATATTATCAATATAATATGCATTATTACCCATATTATGCAGTTACTATCGCTAGAACTACAATAATTATACTTATTACTCCCAATATTATCAATATAACATGCATTATTACCCATATTATGCAGTTACTATCGCTAGAACTACAATAATTATACTTATTACTCCCAATATTATGAATATAGCATGCATTATTGTCCATATTACACTGTTATTGTTGTCAGAACTATAATAAATATACTTGTTACTCCCAATGTTATCAATATAACATGCATTATTACCCATATTATGCAGCTATTATCGTTAGAACTATAATAATTATACTTATTACTCCTAATGTTATCAATATAACATGCATTATTACCCATATTACGCAGCTATTATCGCTCGAACTATAATAATTATACTTATTACTTTTATTATTATCAATATAAAATGCACTATTACACATATTATGCAGTTATTATCGCTAGAACTACTCTAATTATACTTACTACTTTTATTATTATCAATATAACATGCACTATTACCCATATTATGCAGTTATTATCGCTAGAACTATAATAGTTATACTTATTACTTATATTATTATCAGTATATCATGCATTATTACCCCTATTATGCAGTTATTATCGCTAGAACTATAATAATTATACTTATTACTCCTAATATTATCAATGTCATGCATTATTACCCATATTATGCAGTTATTATCGCTAGAACTACAATAATTATACTTATTACTCCCGATGTTATCAATATAACATGCATTATTACGCATATTATGCAGTTATTATCGCTAGAACTACTCTAATTATACTTACTACTTTTATTATTATCAATATAACATGCATTATTACCCATATTATGCAGTTATTGTCGCTAGAACTACAATAATTATACTTATTACTTTTATTATTATCAATATAACATGCACTATTACCCATATTATGCAATTATTATCGCTCGAACTATAACAATTATACTTATTACTCCCAATGTTATCAATATAACATGCATTATTACCCATATTATGCAGTTATTGTCGCTAGAACTACAATAATTATACTTACTACTTATATTGTTATCAGTATAACATGCATTATTAACCCTATTATGCAGTTATTATCGCTAGGACTACTCTAATTATACTTACTACTTTTATTATGATCAATATAACATTCATTATTACCCATATTATGCAGTTATTATCGCTAGAACTACAATAATTATACTTATTACTCCCGATGTTATCAATATAACATGCATTATTACGCATATTATGCAGTTATTATCGCTAGAACTACTCTAATTATACTTACTACTTTTATTATTATCAATATAACATGCATTATCACCCATATTATGCAGTTATTGTCGCTAGAACTACTATAATTATACTTATTACTTTTATTATTATCAATATAACATGCACTATTACCCATATTATGCAATTATTATCGCTCGAACTATAACAATTATACTTATTACTCCCAATGTTATCAATATAACATGCATTATTACCCATATTATGCAGTTATTGTCGCTAGAACTACAATAATTATACTTATTACTTATATTGTTATCAGTATAACATGCATTATTAACCCTATTATGCAGTTATTATCGCTAGAACTACTCTAATTATACTTACTACTTTTATTATTATCAATATAACATGCATTATTACCCATATTATGCAGTTATTATCGCTAGAACTACAATAATTATACTTATTACTCCCAATGTTATCAATATAACATGCATTATTACCCATATTATGCAGGTATTATCGCTAGAACTACTCTAATTATACTTACTACTTTTATTATTATCAATATAACATGCACTATTACCCATATTATGCAGTTATTATCGCTCGAACTATAACAATTATACTTATTACTTTTATTATTATCAATATAACATGCACTATTACCCATATTATGCAGTTATTATCGCTCGAACTATAATAATTATACTTATTACTCCCAATGTTATCAAGGTAACATGCATTATTACCCATATTATGCAGTTATTGTCGCTAGAACTACAATAATTATACATATTACTTTTATAATTATCAGTATAACATGCATTATTACCCCTATTATGCAGTTATTATCGCTCGAACTATAATAAATATACTTATTACTCCCAATAATATCAATATAACATGCATTATTACCCATATTATGCAGTTACTATCGCGCGAACTATAACAATTATACTTATTACTTTTATTATTATCAATATAACATGCACTATTACCCATATTCTGCAGTTATTATCGCTAGAACTATAATAATCATACTTATTACTCCTACTATTATCAATGTCATGCATTATTACCCATATTATGCAGTTATTATCGCTAGAACTACAATAATTATACTTTTACTCCCAATGTTATCAAAATAACATGCATTATTACCCATATTATGCAGTTATTATCGCTGGAACTATAATAGTTATACTTATTACTTATATTATTATCAGTATAACATGCATTATTACCCATATTATGCAGTTATTATCGCTAGAACAATAATATTTATACTTATTACTTATTATATTATCAGTATAACATGCATTATTACCCCTATTATGCAGTTATTATCGCTAGAACTATAATAATTATACTTATTACTCCTAATATTATCAATATGTCATGCATTATTACCCATATCATACAGTTATTATCGCTAGAACTACAATAATTATTCTTACTACTTTTATTATTATCAATGCAACATGCACTATTACCCATATTATGCAGTTATTATCGCGCGAACTATAACAATTATACTTACTACTTTTATTATTATCAATATAACATGCACTATTACCAATATTATGCAGCTATTATCGCTAGAACTACAATAATTATACTTATTACTCACAATGTTATCAATGTATAATGCATTATTACCCATATTATGCAGTTATTGTCGCTAGAAATGCAATAATTATACTTATTACTTATATTATTATCAGTATAACATGCGTTATTACCCCTATTATGCAGTTATTATCGCTAGAACTATAATAATTATACTTATTACTCCCAATATTATCAATATAACATGCATTATTACCCATATTATGCAGTTATTATCGCTAGAACTATAATAGTTATACTTATTACTTATATTATTATCAGTATAACATGCATTATTACCCCTATTATGCAGTTATTATCGCTAGAACTATAATAATCATACTTATTACTCCTAATATTATCAATGTCATGCATTATTACCCATATTATACAGTTATTATCGCTAGAACTACAATAATTATTCTTACTACTTTTATTATTATCAATGCAACATGCACTATTACCCATATTATGCAGTTATTATCGCGCGAACTATAACAATTATTCTTACTACTTTTATTATTATCAATATAACATGCACTATTACCCATATTATGCAGCTATTATCGCTAGAACTAGAATAATTATACTTATTACTCACAATGTTATCAATGTATAATGCATTATTACCCATATTATGCAGTTATTGTTGCTAGAACTGCAATAATTATACTTATTACTTATATTATTATCAGTATAACATGCATTATTACCCCTATTATGCAGTTATTATCGCTAAAACTATAATAATTATACTTATTACTCCCAATATTATCAATATAACATGCATTATTACCCATATTATGCAGTTATTATCGCTAGAACTATAATAGTTATACTTATTACTTATATTATTATCAGTATAACATGCATTATTACCCCTATTATGCAGTTATTATCGCTAGAACTACAATAATTATACTTATTACTTTTATTATTATCAATATAACATGCACTATTACCCATATTCTGCCGTTATTATCGCTCGAACTATAATAATTATACTTATTACTTCTATTATTATCAATATATCATGCACTATTACCCATATTATGCAGTTATTATCGCTAGAACTGTAATAGATATACTTATTACTTATATTATTATCAGTATAACATGCATTATTACCCCTATTATGTAGTTATTATCGCTAGAACTATAATAATTATACTTATTACTCCCAATATTTTCAATATAACATGCATTATTACACATATTATGCAGTTATTATCGCTAGAACTATAATAGTTATACTTATTACTTATATTATTATCAGTATAACATGCATTATTACCCCTATTATGCAGTTATTATCGCTAGAACTATAATAATTATACTTATTACTCCTAATATTATCAATGTCATGCATTATTACCCATATTATGCAGTTATTGTCGCTGGAACTGCAATAATTATACTTATTACTTTTATTATTATCAGTATAACATGCATTATTACCCCTATTATGCAGTTATTATCGCTAGAACTATAATAATTATACTTATTACTCCTAATATTATCAATATGTCATGCATTATTACCCATATTATACAGTTATTATCGCTAGAACTATAATAGTTATACTTATTACTTATACTATTATGAGTATAACATGCATTATTACCCCTGTTATGCAGTTATTATCGCTAGAACTACAATAATTATACTTCTTACTTTTATTATTATCAATATAACATGCACTATTACCCATATTATGCAGTTATTATCGCTCGAACTATAATAATTATACTTATTACTTTTATTATTATCAATATATCATGCACTATTACCCATATTATGCAGCTATTATCGCTAGAACTGTAATAGATATACTTATTACTTATATTATTATCAGTATAACATGCATTATTACCCCTATTATGCAGTTATTATCGCTAGAACTATAATAATTATACTTATTACTCCTAATATTATCAATGTCATGCATTATTACCCATATTATGCAGTTATTGTCGCTGGAACTGCAATAATTATACTTATTACTTATATTATTATCAGTATAACATGCATTATTACCCCTATTATGCAGTTATTATCGCTAGAACTATAATAATTATACTTATTACTCCTAATATTATCAATGTCATGCATTATTACCCATATTATGCAGTTATTATCGCTAGAACTACAATAATTATACTTATTACTCCCGATGTTATCAATATAACATGCATTATTACGCATATTATGCAGTTATTATAGCTAGAACTACTCTAATTATACTTACTACTTTTATTTTTATCAATATAACATGCACTATTACCCATATTATGCAGTTATTATCGCTAGAACTATAATAGATATACTTATTACTTATATTATTATCAGTATAACATGCATTATTACCCCTATTATGCAGTTATTATCGCTGGAACTATAATAGATATACTTATTACTTATATTATTATCAGTATAACATGCATTATTACCCCTATTATGCAGTTATTATCGCTAGAACTACAATAATTATACTTTTACTCCCAATGTTATCAATATAACATGCATTATTACCCCTATTATGCAGTTATTATCGCTAGAACTATAATAATTATACTTATTTCTCCTAATATTATCGATATGTCATGCATTATTACCCATATTATACAGTTATTATCGCTAGAACTACAATAATTATTCTTACTACTTTTATTATTATCAATGCAACATGCACTATTACCCATATTATGCAGTTATTATCGCGCGAACTATAACAATTATACTTACTACTTTTATTATTATCAATATAACATGCACTATTACCCATATTATGCAGTTATTATCGCTAGAACTACACTAATTATACTTATTACTTTTATTGTTATCAATATAACATGCACTATTACACATATTATGCAGTTATTATCGCTAGAACTACAATAATTATACTTATTACTCCCAATGTTATCAATATAACATGCACTATTACCAATGTTATACTGTTATTATCGCTTGAACTACAATAATTATACTTAGTACTCCCAATGTTATCAATATAACATGCATTATTACACATATTATGCAGTTATTATCGCTAGAACTACAATAATTATACCTATTACTCCCAATATTATCAATATAACATGCATTATTACCCATATTATGCAGTTATTATCCCTAGAAGTACAATAACTATACTTATTACTCCCAATGTTATCAATATAACATGAATTGTTACCCATATTATGCAGTTATTATCGCTCGAACTATAATAATTATACTTATTACTCCCAATGTTATCAATATAACATGCATTATTACCCATATTATACTGTTATTATCGTCAGAACTATTATACATATACTTATTACTCCCAATGTTATCAATATAACATGCATTATTACCCATATTATACTGTTATTATCGTCAGAACTATTATACATATACTTATTACTCCCAATGTTATCAATATAACATGCATTATTACCCATATTATGCAGTTATTATCGCTAGAACTACAATAATTATACTTATTACTCCCAATGTTATCAATATAACATGCATTATTACCCATATTATGCAGTTATTATCGCTCGAACTATAATAATTATACTTATTACTCCCAATGTTATCAATATAACATGCATTATTACCCATATTATACTGTTATTATCCCTAGAACTACAATAATTATACTTATTACTTTTATTATTATCAATATAACATGCACTATTACACATATTATGCAGTTATTATCGCTAGAACTACAATAATTATACTTATTACTCCCAATGTTATCAATATAACATGCATTATTACCCATATTACGCAGCTATTATCGCTCGAACTATAATAATTATACTTATTACTTTTATTATTATCAATATAACATGCACTATTACACATATTATGCAGTTATTATCGCTAGAACTACAATAATTATACTTATTACTCCTAATATTATCAATATGTCATGCATTATTACCCATATTATGCAGTTATTATCGCTAGAACTACAATAAGTATACTTATTACTCCCAATATGATCAATATAACATGCATTATTACCCATATTATACTGTTATTATCGTCAGAACTATTATACATATACTTATTACTCCCAATGTTATCAATATAACATGCATTATTACCCATATTATGCAGTTACTATCGCTAGAACTACAATAATTATACTTATTACTCCCAATATTATGAATATAGCATGCATTATTGCCCATATTATGCAGTTATTATCGTTAGAACTATAATAATTATACTTATTACTCCTAATATTATCAATACGTCATGCATTATTACCCATATTATGCAGTTATTATCGCTAGAACTACAATAAGTATACTTATTACTCCCAATATGATCAATATAACATGCATTATTACCCATATTATGCTGTTATTATCGTCAGAACTATAATAAATATACTTATTACTCCCAATATTATCAATATAACATGCATTATTACCCATACTATGCAGTTACTATCGCTAGAACTACAATAATTATACTTACTACTCCCAATATTATGAATATAGCCGGCATTATTGCACATATTATACTGTTATTGTTGTCAGAACTATAATAAATATACTTGTTACTCCCAATGTTATCAATATAACATGCATTATTACCCATATTATGCAGTTATTATCGTTAGAACTATAATAATTATACTTATTACTCCTAATGTTATCAATATAACATGCATTGTTACCCATATTATGCAGTTATTATCCCCAGAAGTACAATAATTATACTTATTACTCCTAATATTATCAATATGTCATGCATTATTACCCATATTATGCAGTTATTATCGCTAGAACTACAATAATTATACCTATTACGCCCAATGTTATCAATATAACATGCATTAATACCCATATTATGCAGTTATTATCGCTCGAACTATAATAATTATACTTAGTACTCCCAATGTTATCAATATAACATGCATTATTACCCATATTATGCAGTTATTATCGCTAGAACTACAATAATTATACTTATTACGCCCAATGTTATCAATATAAGATGCATTATTACCCATATTATGCAGTTATTATCCCTAGAAGTACAATAATTATACTTATTACTCCTAATATTATCAATATGTCATGCATTATTAGCCATATTATGCAGTTATTATCGCTAGAACTACACTAATTATACTTATTACTTTTATTATTATCAATGTAACATGCACTATTACCCGTATTATGCAGTTATTATCGCTCGAACTATAATAATTATACTTATTACTCCCAATGTTATCAATATAACATGCATTGTTACCCATATTATGCAGTTATTATCGCTGGAACTACAATAATTGTACTTATTACTTCCAATATTATCAATATAACATGCATTATTACCCATATTATACTGTTATTATCGTCAGAACTATTATACATATACTTATTACTCGCAATGTTATCAATATAACATGCATTATTACCCATATTATGCAGTTATTATCGTTAGAACTATAATAATTATACTTATTACTCCTAATGTTATCAATATAACATGCATTATTACCCATATTATGCAGTTATTATCCCGAGAAGTACAATAAATATACTTACTACTCCCAATATTATCAATATAATATGCATTATTACCCATATTATGCAGTTACTATCGCTAGAACTACAATAATTATACTTATTACTCCCAATATTATCAATATAACATGCATTATTACCCATATTATGCAGTTATTATCCCCAGAAGTACAATAATTATACTTATTACTCCTAATATTATCAATATGTCATGCATTATTACCCATATTATGCAGTTATTATCGCTAGAACTACAATAATTATACCTATTACGCCCAATGTTATCAATATAACATGCATTAATACCCATATTATGCAGTTATTATCGCTCGAACTATAATAATTATACTTATTACTCCCAATGTTATCAATATAACATGCATTATTACCCATATTATACTGTTATTATCGCTAGAACTACAATAATTATACTTAGTACTCCCAATGTTATCAATATAACATGCATTATTACCCATATTATACTGTTATTATCCCTAGAACTACAATAATTATACTTATTACTTTTATTATTATCAATATAACATGCACTATTACACATATTATGCAGTTATTATCGCTAGAACTACAATAATTATACTTATTACTCCCAATGTTATCAATATAACATGCATTATTACCCATATTACGCAGCTATTATCGCTCGAACTATAATAATTATACTTATTACTTTTATTATTATCAATATAACATGTACTATTACACATATTATGCAGTTATTATCGCTAGAACTACAATAATTATACTTATTACTCCTAATGTTATCAATATGTCATGCATTATTACCCATATTATGCAGTTATTATCGCTAGAACTACAATAAGTATACTTATTACTCCCAATATGATCAATATAACATGCATTATTACCCATATTATACTGTTATTATCGTCAGAACTATTATACATATACTTATTACTCCCAATGTTATCAATATAACATGCATTATTACCCATATTATGCAGTTACTATCGCTAGAACTACAATAATTATACTTATTACTCCCAATATTATGAATATAGCATGCATTATTGCCCATATTATGCAGTTATTATCGTTAGAACTATAATAATTATACTTATTACTCCTAATATTATCAATATGTCATGCATTATTACCCATATTATGCAGTTATTATCGCTAGAACTACAATAAGTATACTTATTACTCCCAATATGATCAATATAACATGCATTATTACCCATATTATGCTGTTATTATCGTCAGAACTATAATAAATATACTTATTACTCCCAATATTATCAATATAACATGCATTATTACCCATACTATGCAGTTACTATCGCTAGAACTACAATAATTATACTTACTACTCCCAATATTATGAATATAGCAGGCATTATTGCACATATTATACTGTTATTGTTGTCAGAACTATAATAAATATACTTGTTACTCCCAATGTTATCAATATAACATGCATTATTACCCATATTATGCAGTTATTATCGTTAGAACTATAATAATTATACTTATTACTCCTAATGTTATCAATATAACATGCATTATTACCCATATTATGCAGTTATTATCGCTAGAACTACAATAATTATACCTATTACGCCCAATGTTATCAATATAACATGCATTAATACCCATATTATGCAGTTATTATCGCTCGAACTATAATAATTATACTTATTACTCCCAATGTTATCAATATAACATGCATTATTACCCATACTATACTGTTATTATCGCTAGAACTACAATAATTATACTTAGTACTCCCAATGTTATCAATATAACATGCATTATTACCCATACTATACTCTTATTATCGCTAGAACTACAATAATTATACTTAGTACTCCCAATGTTATCAATATAACATGCATTATTACCCATATTATGCAGTTATTATCGCTAGAACTACAATAATTATACCTATTACGCCCAATGTTATCAATATAACATGCATTAATACCCATATTATGCAGTTATTATCGCTCGAACTATAATAATTATACTTATTACTCCCAATGTTATCAATATAACATGCATTATTACCCATACTATACTGTTATTATCGCTAGAACTACAATAAGTATACTTATTACTCCCAATATGATCAATATAACATGCATTATTACCCATATTATACTGTTATTATCGTCAGAACTATTATACATATACTTATTACTCCCAATGTTATCAATATAACATGCATTGTTACCCATATTATGCAGTTATTATCGCTGGAACTACAATAATTGTACTTATTACTTCCAATATTATCAATATAACATGCATTATTACCCATATTATACTGTTATTATCGTCAGAACTATTATACATATACTTATTACTCCCAATGTTATCAATATAACATGCATTATTACCCATATTATGCAGTTATTATCGTTAGAACTATAATAATTATACTTATTACTCCTAATGTTATCAATATAACATGCATTATTACCCATATTATGCAGTTATTATCCCGAGAAGTACAATAAATATACTTACTACTCCCAATATTATCAATATAATATGCATTATTACCCATATTATGCAGTTACTATCGCTAGAACTACAATAATTATACTTATTACTCCCAATATTATCAATATAACATGCATTATTACCCATATTATGCAGTTACTATCGCTAGAACTACAATAATTATACTTATTACTCCCAATATTATGAATATAGCATGCATTATTGCCCATATTATACTGTTATTGTTGTCAGAACTATAATAAATATACTTGTTACTCCCAATGTTATCAATATAACATGCATTATTACCCATATTATGCAGCTATTATCGTTAGAACTATAATAATTATACTTATTACTCCTAATGTTATCAATATAACATGCATTATTACCCATATTACGCAGCTATTATCGCTCGAACTATAATAATTATACTTATTACTTTTATTATTATCAATATAAAATGCACTATTACCCATATTATGCAGTTATTATCGCTCGAACTATAATAATTATACTTATTACTTCTATTATTATCAATATATCATGCACTATTACCCATATTATGCAGTTATTATCGCTAGAACTGTAATAGATATACTTATTACTTATATTATTATCAGTATAACATGCATTATTACCCCTATTATGCAGTTATTATCGCTAGAACTATAATAATTATACTTATTACTCCCAATATTTTCAATATAACATGCATTATTACACATATTATGCAGTTATTATCGCTAGAACTATAATAGTTATACTTATTACTTATATTATTATCAGTATAACATGCATTATTACCCCTATTATGCAGTTATTATCGCTAGAACTATAATAATTATACTTATTACTCCTAATATTATCAATGTCATGCATTATTACCCATATTATGCAGTTATTGTCGCTGGAACTGCAATAATTATACTTATTACTTTTATTATTATCAGTATAACATGCATTATTACCCCTATTATGCAGTTATTATCGCTAGAACTATAATAATTATACTTATTACTCCTAATATTATCAATATGTCATGCATTATTACCCATATTATACAGTTATTATCGCTAGAACTATAATAGTTATACTTATTACTTATACTATTATGAGTATAACATGCATTATTACCCCTGTTATGCAGTTATTATCGCTAGAACTACAATAATTATACTTCTTACTTTTATTATTATCAATATAACATGCACTATTACCCATATTATGCAGTTATTATCGCTCGAACTATAATAATTATACTTATTACTTTTATTATTATCAATATATCATGCACTATTACCCATATTATGCAGCTATTATCGCTAGAACTGTAATAGATATACTTATTACTTATATTATTATCAGTATAACATGCATTATTACCCCTATTATGCAGTTATTATCGCTAGAACTATAATAATTATACTTATTACTCCTAATATTATCAATGTCATGCATTATTACCCATATTATGCAGTTATTGTCGCTGGAACTGCAATAATTATACTTATTACTTATATTATTATCAGTATAACATGCATTATTACCCCTATTATGCAGTTATTATCGCTAGAACTATAATAATTATACTTATTACTCCTAATATTATCAATGTCATGCATTATTACCCATATTATGCAGTTATTATCGCTAGAACTACAATAATTATACTTATTACTCCCGATGTTATCAATATAACATGCATTAT
This sequence comes from Megachile leachella, assembly GCA_963576845.1. Classification (NCBI taxonomy): domain Eukaryota; kingdom Metazoa; phylum Arthropoda; class Insecta; order Hymenoptera; family Megachilidae; genus Megachile; species Megachile leachella. The sequence goes on from CAUYWW010000073.1 coordinate 22,099, forward strand.
TACGCATATTATGCAGTTATTATAGCTAGAACTACTCTAATTATACTTACTACTTTTATTTTTATCAATATAACATGCACTATTACCCATATTATGCAGTTATTATCGCTAGAACTATAATAGATAAACTTATTACTTATATTATTATCAGTATAACATGCATTATTACCCCTATTATGCAGTTATTATCGCTGGAACTATAATAGATATACTTATTACTTATATTATTATCAGTATAACATGCATTATTACCCCTATTATGCAGTTATTATCGCTAGAACTACAATAATTATACTTTTACTCCCAATGTTATCAATATAACATGCATTATTACCCATATTATGCAGTTATTATCGCTAGAACTACAATAATTATTCTTACTACTTTTATTATTATCAATGCAACATGCACTATTACCCATATTATGCAGTTATTATCGCGCGAACTATAACAATTATACTTACTACTTTTATTATTATCAATATAACATGCACTATTACCCATATTATGCAGTTATTATCGCTAGAACTACACTAATTATACTTATTACTTTTATTGTTATCAATATAACATGCACTATTACACATATTATGCAGTTATTATCGCTAGAACTACAATAATTATACTTATTACTCCCAATGTTATCAATATAACATGCACTATTACCAATGTTATACTGTTATTATCGCTTGAACTACAATAATTATACTTAGTACTCCCAATGTTATCAATATAACATGCATTATTACACATATTATGCAGTTATTATCGCTAGAACTACAATAATTATACTTATTACTCCCAATATTATCAATATAACATGCATTATTACCCATATTATGCAGTTATTATCCCTAGAAGTACAATAACTATACTTATTACTCCCAATGTTATCAATATAACATGAATTGTTACCCATATTATGCAGTTATTATCGCTCGAACTATAATAATTATACTTATTACTCCCAATGTTATCAATATAACATGCATTATTACCCATATTATACTGTTATTATCGTCAGAACTATTATACATATACTTATTACTCCCAATGTTATCAATATAACATGCATTATTACCCATACTATACTGTTATTATCGTCAGAACTATTATACATATACTTATTACTCCCAATGTTATCAATATAACATGCATTATTACCCATATTATGCAGTTATTATCGCTAGAACTACAATAATTATACTTATTACTCCCAATGTTATCAATATAACATGCATTATTACCCATATTATGCAGTTATTATCGCTCGAACTATAATAATTATACTTATTACTCCCAATGTTATCAATATAACATGCATTATTACCCATATTATACTGTTATTATCCCTAGAACTACAATAATTATACTTATTACTTTTATTATTATCAATATAACATGCACTATTACACATATTATGCAGTTATTATCGCTAGAACTACAATAATTATACTTATTACTCCCAATGTTATCAATATAACATGCATTATTACCCATATTACGCAGCTATTATCGCTCGAACTATAATAATTATACTTATTACTTTTATTATTATCAATATAACATGCACTATTACACATATTATGCAGTTATTATCGCTAGAACTACAATAATTATACTTATTACTCCTAATATTATCAATATGTCATGCATTATTACCCATATTATGCAGTTATTATCGCTAGAACTACAATAAGTATACTTATTACTCCCAATATGATCAATATAACATGCATTATTACCCATATTATACTGTTATTATCGTCAGAACTATTATACATATACTTATTACTCCCAATGTTATCAATATAACATGCATTATTACCCATATTATGCAGTTACTATCGCTAGAACTACAATAATTATACTTATTACTCCCAATATTATGAATATAGCATGCATTATTGCCCATATTATGCAGTTATTATCGTTAGAACTATAATAATTATACTTATTACTCCTAATATTATCAATATGTCATGCATTATTACCCATATTATGCAGTTATTATCGCTAGAACTACAATAAGTATACTTATTACTCCCAATATGATCAATATAACATGCATTATTACCCATATTATGCTGTTATTATCGTCAGAACTATAATAAATATACTTATTACTCCCAATATTATCAATATAACATGCATTATTACCCATACTATGCAGTTACTATCGCTAGAACTACAATAATTATACTTACTACTCCCAATATTATGAATATAGCAGGCATTATTGCACATATTATACTGTTATTGTTGTCAGAACTATAATAAATATACTTGTTACTCCCAATGTTATCAATATAACATGCATTATTACCCATATTATGCAGTTATTATCGTTAGAACTATAATAATTATACTTATTACTCCTAATGTTATCAATATAACATGCATTGTTACCCATATTATGCAGTTATTATCCCCAGAAGTACAATAATTATACTTATTACTCCTAATATTATCAATATGTCATGCATTATTACCCATATTATGCAGTTATTATCGCTAGAACTACAATAATTATACCTATTACGCCCAATGTTATCAATATAACATGCATTAATACCCATATTATGCAGTTATTATCGCTCGAACTATAATAATTATACTTAGTACTCCCAATGTTATCAATATAACATGCATTATTACCCATATTATGCAGTTATTATCGCTAGAACTACAATAATTATACTTATTACGCCCACTGTTATCAATATAAGATGCATTATTACCCATATTATGCAGTTATTATCCCTAGAAGTACAATAATTATACTTATTACTCCTAATATTATCAATATGTCATGCATTATTAGCCATATTATGCAGTTATTATCGCTAGAACTACACTAATTATACTTATTACTTTTATTATTATCAATGTAACATGCACTATTACCCGTATTATGCAGTTATTATCGCTCGAACTATAATAATTATACTTATTACTCCCAATGTTATCAATATAACATGCATTGTTACCCATATTATGCAGTTATTATCGCTGGAACTACAATAATTGTACTTATTACTTCCAATATTATCAATATAACATGCATTATTACCCATATTATACTGTTATTATCGTCAGAACTATTATACATATACTTATTACTCGCAATGTTATCAATATAACATGCATTATTACCCATATTATGCAGTTATTATCGTTAGAACTATAATAATTATACTTATTACTCCTAATGTTATCAATATAACATGCATTATTACCCATATTATGCAGTTATTATCCCGAGAAGTACAATAAATATACTTACTACTCCCAATATTATCAATATAATATGCATTATTACCCATATTATGCAGTTACTATCGCTAGAACTACAATAATTATACTTATTACTCCCAATATTATCAATATAACATGCATTATTACCCATATTATGCAGTTATTATCCCCAGAAGTACAATAATTATACTTATTACTCCTAATATTATCAATATGTCATGCATTATTACCCATATTATGCAGTTATTATCGCTAGAACTACAATAATTATACCTATTACGCCCAATGTTATCAATATAACATGCATTAATACCCATATTATGCAGTTATTATCGCTCGAACTATAATAATTATACTTATTACTCCCAATGTTATCAATATAACATGCATTATTACCCATATTATACTGTTATTATCGCTAGAACTACAATAATTATACTTAGTACTCCCAATGTTATCAATATAACATGCATTATTACCCATATTATACTGTTATTATCCCTAGAACTACAATAATTATACTTATTACTTTTATTATTATCAATATAACATGCACTATTACACATATTATGCAGTTATTATCGCTAGAACTACAATAATTATACTTATTACTCCCAATGTTATCAATATAACATGCATTATTACCCATATTACGCAGCTATTATCGCTCGAACTATAATAATTATACTTATTACTTTTATTATTATCAATATAACATGCACTATTACACATATTATGCAGTTATTATCGCTAGAACTACAATAATTATACTTATTACTCCTAATATTATCAATATGTCATGCATTATTACCCATATTATGCAGTTATTATCGCTAGAACTACAATAAGTATACTTATTACTCCCAATATGATCAATATAACATGCATTATTACCCATATTATACTGTTATTATCGTCAGAACTATTATACATATACTTATTACTCCCAATGTTATCAATATAACATGCATTATTACCCATATTATGCAGTTACTATCGCTAGAACTACAATAATTATACTTATTACTCCCAATATTATGAATATAGCATGCATTATTGCCCATATTATGCAGTTATTATCGTTAGAACTATAATAATTATACTTATTACTCCTAATATTATCAATATGTCATGCATTATTACCCATATTATGCAGTTATTATCGCTAGAACTACAATAAGTATACTTATTACTCCCAATATGATCAATATAACATGCATTATTACCCATATTATGCTGTTATTATCGTCAGAACTATAATAAATATACTTATTACTCCCAATATTATCAATATAACATGCATTATTACCCATACTATGCAGTTACTATCGCTAGAACTACAATAATTATACTTACTACTCCCAATATTATGAATATAGCAGGCATTATTGCACATATTATACTGTTATTGTTGTCAGAACTATAATAAATATACTTGTTACTCCCAATGTTATCAATATAACATGCATTATTACCCATATTATGCAGTTATTATCGTTAGAACTATAATAATTATACTTATTACTCCTAATGTTATCAATATAACATGCATTATTACCCATATTATGCAGTTATTATCGCTAGAACTACAATAATTATACCTATTACGCCCAATGTTATCAATATAACATGCATTAATACCCATATTATGCAGTTATTATCGCTCGAACTATAATAATTATACTTATTACTCCCAATGTTATCAATATAACATGCATTATTACCCATACTATACTGTTATTATCGCTAGAACTACAATAATTATACTTAGTACTCCCAATGTTATCAATATAACATGCATTATTACCCATATTATGCAGTTATTATCGCTAGAACTACAATAATTATACTTATTACGCCCAATGTTATCAATATAAGATGCATTATTACCCATATTATGCAGTTATTATCCCTAGAAGTACAATAATTATACTTATTACTCCTAATATTATCAATATGTCATGCATTATTAGCCATATTATGCAGTTATTATCGCTAGAACTACACTAATTATACTTATTACTTTTATTATTATCAATGTAACATGCACTATTACCCGTATTATGCAGTTATTATCGCTCGAACTATAATAATTATACTTATTACTCCCAATGTTATCAATATAACATGCATTGTTACCCATATTATGCAGTTATTATCGCTGGAACTACAATAATTGTACTTATTACTTCCAATATTATCAATATAACATGCATTATTACCCATATTATACTGTTATTATCGTCAGAACTATTATACATATACTTATTACTCCCAATGTTATCAATATAACATGCATTATTACCCATATTATGCAGTTATTATCGTTAGAACTATAATAATTATACTTATTACTCCTAATGTTATCAATATAACATGCATTATTACCCATATTATGCAGTTATTATCCCGAGAAGTACAATAAATATACTTACTACCCCAATATTATCAATATAATATGCATTATTACCCATATTATGCAGTTACTATCGCTAGAACTACAATAATTATACTTATTACTCCCAATATTATCAATATAACATGCATTATTACCCATATTATGCAGTTACTATCGCTAGAACTACAATAATTATACTTATTACTCCCAATATTATGAATATAGCATGCATTATTGCCCATATTATACTGTTATTGTTGTCAGAACTATAATAAATATACTTGTTACTTCCAATGTTATCAATATAACATGCATTACTACCCATATTATGCAGCTATTATCGTTAGAACTATAATAATTATACTTATTACTCCTAATGTTATCAATATAACATGCATTATTACCCATATTACGCAGCTATTATCGCTCGAACTATAATAATTATACTTATTACTTTTATTATTATCAATATAAAATGCACTATTACACATATTATGCAGTTATTATCGCTAGAACTACTCTAATTATACTTACTACTTTTATTATTATCAATATAACATGCACTATTACCCATATTATGCAGTTATTATCGCTAGAACTATAATAGTTATACTTATTACTTATATTATTATCAGTATATCATGCATTATTACCCCTATTATGCAGTTATTATCGCTAGAACTATAATAATTATACTTATTACTCCTAATATTATCAATGTCATGCATTATTACCCATATTATGCAGTTATTATCGCTAGAACTACAATAATTATACTTATTACTCCCGATGTTATCAATATAACATGCATTATTACGCATATTATGCAGTTATTATCGCTAGAACTACTCTAATTATACTTACTACTTTTATTATTATCAATATAACATGCATTATTACCCATATTATGCAGTTATTGTCGCTAGAACTACAATAATTATACTTATTACTTTTATTATTATCAATATAACATGCACTATTACCCATATTATGCAATTATTATCGCTCGAATTATAACAATTATACTTATTACTCCCAATGTTATCAATATAACATGCATTATTACCCATATTATGCAGTTATTGTCGCTAGAACTACAATAATTATACTTACTACTTATATTGTTATCAGTATAACATGCATTATTAACCCTATTATGCAGTTATTATCGCTAGAACTACTCTAATTATACTTACTACTTTTATTATGATCAATATAACATTCATTATTACCCATATTATGCAGTTATTATCGCTAGAACTACAATAATTATACTTATTACTCCCGATGTTATCAATATAACATGCATTATTACGCATATTATGCAGTTATTATCGCTAGAACTACTCTAATTATACTTACTACTTTTATTATTATCAATATAACATGCATTATTACCCATATTATGCAGTTATTGTCGCTAGAACTACTATAATTATACTTATTACTTTTATTATTATCAATATAACATGCACTATTACCCATATTATGCATTTATTATCGCTCGAACTATAACAATTATACTTATTACTCCCAATGTTATCAATATAACATGCATTATTACCCATATTATGCAGTTATTGTCGCTAGAACTACAATAATTATACTTATTACTTATATTGTTATCAGTATAACATGCATTATTAACCCTATTATGCAGTTATTATCGCTAGAACTACTCTAATTATACTTACTACTTTTATTATTATCAATATAACATGCATTATTACCCATATTATGCAGTTATTATCGCTAGAACTACAATAATTATACTTATTACTCCCAATGTTATCAATATAACATGCATTATTACCCATATTATGCAGGTATTATCGCTAGAACTACTCTAATTATACTTACTACTTTTATTATTATCAATATAACATGCACTATTACCCATATTATGCAGTTATTATCGCTCGAACTATAACAATTATACTTATTACTTTTATTATTATCAATATAACATGCACTATTACCCATATTATGCAGTTATTATCGCTCGAACTATAATAATTATACTTATTACTCCCAATGTTATCAATGTAACATGCATTATTACCCCTATTATGCAGTTATTATCGCTCGAACTATAATAAATATACTTATTACTCCCAATAATATCAATATAACATGCATTATTACCCATATTATGCAGTTACTATCGCGCGAACTATAACAATTATACTTATTACTTTTATTATTATCAATATAACATGCACTATTACCCATATTCTGCAGTTATTATCGCTAGAACTATAATAATCATACTTATTACTCCTACTATTATCAATGTCATGCATTATTACCCATATTATGCAGTTATTATCGCTAGAACTACAATAATTATACTTTTACTCCCAATGTTATCAAAATAACATGCATTATTACCCATATTATGCAGTTATTATCGCTCGAACTATAATAATTATACTTATTACTCCTAATATTATCAATATGTCATGCATTATTACCCATATCATACAGTTATTATCGCTAGAACTACAATAATTATTCTTACTACTTTTATTATTATCAATGCAACATGCACTATTACCCATATTATGCAGTTATTATCGCGCGAACTATAACAATTATACTTACTACTTTTATTATTATCAATATAACATGCACTATTACCCATATTATGCAGCTATTATCGCTAGAACTACAATAATTATACTTATTACTCACAATGTTATCAATGTATAATGCATTATTACCCATATTACGCAGCTATTATCGCTCGAACTATAATAATTATACTTATTACTTTTATTATTATCAATATAACATGCACTATTACACATATTATGCAGTTATTATCGCTAGAACTACAATAATTATACTTATTACTCCTAATATTATCAATATGTCATGCATTATTACCCATATTATGCAGTTATTATCGCTAGAACTACAATAAGTATACTTATTACTCCCAATATGATCAATATAACATGCATTATTACCCATATTATACTGTTATTATCGTCAGAACTATTATACATATACTTATTACTCCCAATGTTATCAATATAACATGCATTATTACCCATATTATGCAGTTACTATCGCTAGAACTACAATAATTATACTTATTACTCCCAATATTATGAATATAGCATGCATTATTGCCCATATTATGCAGTTATTATCGTTAGAACTATAATAATTATACTTATTACTCCTAATATTATCAATACGTCATGCATTATTACCCATATTATGCAGTTATTATCGCTAGAACTACAATAAGTATACTTATTACTCCCAATATGATCAATATAACATGCATTATTACCCATATTATGCTGTTATTATCGTCAGAACTATAATAAATATACTTATTACTCCCAATATTATCAATATAACAAGCATTATTACCCATACTATGCAGTTACTATCGCTAGAACTACAATAATTATACTTACTACTCCCAATATTATGAATATAGCAGGCATTATTGCACATATTATACTGTTATTGTTGTCAGAACTATAATAAATATACTTGTTACTCCCAATGTTATCAATATAACATGCATTATTACCCATATTATGCAGTTATTATCGTTAGAACTATAATAATTATACTTATTACTCCTAATGTTATCAATATAACATGCATTGTTACCCATATTATGCAGTTATTATCCCCAGAAGTACAATAATTATACTTATTACTCCTAATATTATCAATATGTCATGCATTATTACCCATATTATGCAGTTATTATCGCTAGAACTACAATAATTATACCTATTACGCCCAATGTTATCAATATAACATGCATTAATACCCATATTATGCAGTTATTATCGCTCGAACTATAATAATTATACTTAGTACTCCCAATGTTATCAATATAACATGCATTATTACCCATATTATGCAGTTATTATCGCTAGAACTACAATAATTATACTTATTACGCCCAATGTTATCAATATAAGATGCATTATTACCCATATTATGCAGTTATTATCCCTAGAAGTACAATAATTATACTTATTACTCCTAATATTATCAATATGTCATGCATTATTAGCCATATTATGCAGTTATTATCGCTAGAACTACACTAATTATACTTATTACTTTTATTATTATCAATGTAACATGCACTATTACCCGTATTATGCAGTTATTATCGCTCGAACTATAATAATTATACTTATTACTCCCAATGTTATCAATATAACATGCATTGTTACCCATATTATGCAGTTATTATCGCTGGAACTACAATAATTGTACTTATTACTTCCAATATTATCAATATAACATGCATTATTACCCATATTATACTGTTATTATCGTCAGAACTATTATACATATACTTATTACTCGCAATGTTATCAATATAACATGCATTATTACCCATATTATGCAGTTATTATCGTTAGAACTATAATAATTATACTTATTACTCCTAATGTTATCAATATAACATGCATTATTACCCATATTATGCAGTTATTATCCCGAGAAGTACAATAAATATACTTACTACTCCCAATATTATCAATATAATATGCATTATTACCCATATTATGCAGTTACTATCGCTAGAACTACAATAATTATACTTATTACTCCCAATATTATCAATATAACATGCATTATTACCCATATTATGCAGTTATTATCCCCAGAAGTACAATAATTATACTTATTACTCCTAATATTATCAATATGTCATGCATTATTACCCATATTATGCAGTTATTATCGCTAGAACTACAATAATTATACCTATTACGCCCAATGTTATCAATATAACATGCATTAATACCCATATTATGCAGTTATTATCGCTCGAACTATAATAATTATACTTATTACTCCCAATGTTATCAATATAACATGCATTATTACCCATATTATACTGTTATTATCGCTAGAACTACAATAATTATACTTAGTACTCCCAATGTTATCAATATAACATGCATTATTACCCATATTATACTGTTATTATCCCTAGAACTACAATAATTATACTTATTACTTTTATTATTATCAATATAACATGCACTATTACACATATTATGCAGTTATTATCGCTAGAACTACAATAATTATACTTATTACTCCCAATGTTATCAATATAACATGCATTATTACCCATATTACGCAGCTATTATCGCTCGAACTATAATAATTATACTTATTACTTTTATTATTATCAATATAACATGCACTATTACACATATTATGCAGTTATTATCGCTAGAACTACAATAATTATACTTATTACTCCTAATGTTATCAATATGTCATGCATTATTACCCATATTATGCAGTTATTATCGCTAGAACTACAATAAGTATACTTATTACTCCCAATATGATCAATATAACATGCATTATTACCCATATTATACTGTTATTATCGTCAGAACTATTATACATATACTTATTACTCCCAATGTTATCAATATAACATGCATTATTACCCATATTATGCAGTTACTATCGCTAGAACTACAATAATTATACTTATTACTCCCAATATTATGAATATAGCATGCATTATTGCCCATATTATGCAGTTATTATCGTTAGAACTATAATAATTATACTTATTACTCCTAATATTATCAATATGTCATGCATTATTACCCATATTATGCAGTTATTATCGCTAGAACTACAATAAGTATACTTATTACTCCCAATATGATCAATATAACATGCATTATTACCCATATTATGCTGTTATTATCGTCAGAACTATAATAAATATACTTATTACTCCCAATATTATCAATATAACATGCATTATTACCCATACTATGCAGTTACTATCGCTAGAACTACAATAATTATACTTACTACTCCCAATATTATGAATATAGCAGGCATTATTGCACATATTATACTGTTATTGTTGTCAGAACTATAATAAATATACTTGTTACTCCCAATGTTATCAATATAACATGCATTATTACCCATATTATGCAGTTATTATCGTTAGAACTATAATAATTATACTTATTACTCCTAATGTTATCAATATAACATGCATTATTACCCATATTATGCAGTTATTATCGCTAGAACTACAATAATTATACCTATTACGCCCAATGTTATCAATATAACATGCATTAATACCCATATTATGCAGTTATTATCGCTCGAACTATAATAATTATACTTATTACTCCCAATGTTATCAATATAACATGCATTATTACCCATACTATACTGTTATTATCGCTAGAACTACAATAATTATACTTAGTACTCCCAATGTTATCAATATAACATGCATTATTACCCATACTATACTCTTATTATCGCTAGAACTACAATAATTATACTTAGTACTCCCAATGTTATCAATATAACATGCATTATTACCCATATTATGCAGTTATTATCGCTAGAACTACAATAATTATACCTATTACGCCCAATGTTATCAATATAACATGCATTAATACCCATATTATGCAGTTATTATCGCTCGAACTATAATAATTATACTTATTACTCCCAATGTTATCAATATAACATGCATTATTACCCATACTATACTGTTATTATCGCTAGAACTACAATAAGTATACTTATTACTCCCAATATGATCAATATAACATGCATTATTACCCATATTATACTGTTATTATCGTCAGAACTATTATACATATACTTATTACTCCCAATGTTATCAATATAACATGCATTGTTACCCATATTATGCAGTTATTATCGCTGGAACTACAATAATTGTACTTATTACTTCCAATATTATCAATATAACATGCATTATTACCCATATTATACTGTTATTATCGTCAGAACTATTATACATATACTTATTACTCCCAATGTTATCAATATAACATGCATTATTACCCATATTATGCAGTTATTATCGTTAGAACTATAATAATTATACTTATTACTCCTAATGTTATCAATATAACATGCATTATTACCCATATTATGCAGTTATTATCCCGAGAAGTACAATAAATATACTTACTACTCCCAATATTATCAATATAATATGCATTATTACCCATATTATGCAGTTACTATCGCTAGAACTACAATAATTATACTTATTACTCCCAATATTATCAATATAACATGCATTATTACCCATATTATGCAGTTACTATCGCTAGAACTACAATAATTATACTTATTACTCCCAATATTATGAATATAGCATGCATTATTGCCCATATTATACTGTTATTGTTGTCAGAACTATAATAAATATACTTGTTACTCCCAATGTTATCAATATAACATGCATTATTACCCATATTATGCAGCTATTATCGTTAGAACTATAATAATTATACTTATTACTCCTAATGTTATCAATATAACATGCATTATTACCCATATTACGCAGCTATTATCGCTCGAACTATAATAATTATACTTATTACTTTTATTATTATCAATATAAAATGCACTATTACCCATATTATGCAGTTATTATCGCTCGAACTATAATAATTATACTTATTACTTCTATTATTATCAATATATCATGCACTATTACCCATATTATGCAGTTATTATCGCTAGAACTGTAATAGATATACTTATTACTTATATTATTATCAGTATAACATGCATTATTACCCCTATTATGCAGTTATTATCGCTAGAACTATAATAATTATACTTATTACTCCCAATATTTTCAATATAACATGCATTATTACACATATTATGCAGTTATTATCGCTAGAACTATAATAGTTATACTTATTACTTATATTATTATCAGTATAACATGCATTATTACCCCTATTATGCAGTTATTATCGCTAGAACTATAATAATTATACTTATTACTCCTAATATTATCAATGTCATGCATTATTACCCATATTATGCAGTTATTGTCGCTGGAACTGCAATAATTATACTTATTACTTTTATTATTATCAGTATAACATGCATTATTACCCCTATTATGCAGTTATTATCGCTAGAACTATAATAATTATACTTATTACTCCTAATATTATCAATATGTCATGCATTATTACCCATATTATACAGTTATTATCGCTAGAACTATAATAGTTATACTTATTACTTATACTATTATGAGTATAACATGCATTATTACCCCTGTTATGCAGTTATTATCGCTAGAACTACAATAATTATACTTCTTACTTTTATTATTATCAATATAACATGCACTATTACCCATATTATGCAGTTATTATCGCTCGAACTATAATAATTATACTTATTACTTTTATTATTATCAATATATCATGCACTATTACCCATATTATGCAGCTATTATCGCTAGAACTGTAATAGATATACTTATTACTTATATTATTATCAGTATAACATGCATTATTACCCCTATTATGCAGTTATTATCGCTAGAACTATAATAATTATACTTATTACTCCTAATATTATCAATGTCATGCATTATTACCCATATTATGCAGTTATTGTCGCTGGAACTGCAATAATTATACTTATTACTTATATTATTATCAGTATAACATGCATTATTACCCCTATTATGCAGTTATTATCGCTAGAACTATAATAATTATACTTATTACTCCTAATATTATCAATGTCATGCATTATTACCCATATTATGCAGTTATTATCGCTAGAACTACAATAATTATACTTATTACTCCCGATGTTATCAATATAACATGCATTATTACGCATATTATGCAGTTATTATAGCTAGAACTACTCTAATTATACTTACTACTTTTATTTTTATCAATATAACATGCACTATTACCCATATTATGCAGTTATTATCGCTAGAACTATAATAGATAAACTTATTACTTATATTATTATCAGTATAACATGCATTATTACCCCTATTATGCAGTTATTATCGCTGGAACTATAATAGATATACTTATTACTTATATTATTATCAGTATAACATGCATTATTACCCCTATTATGCAGTTATTATCGCTAGAACTACAATAATTATACTTTTACTCCCAATGTTATCAATATAACATGCATTATTACCCCTATTATGCAGTTATTATCGCTAGAACTATAATAATTATACTTATTTCTCCTAATATTATCGATATGTCATGCATTATTACCCATATTATACAGTTATTATCGCTAGAACTACAATAAGTATACTTATTACTCCCAATATGATCAATATAACATGCATTATTACCCATATTATGCTGTTATTATCGTCAGAACTATAATAAATATACTTATTACTCCCAATATTATCAATATAACATGCATTATTACCCATACTATGCAGTTACTATCGCTAGAACTACAATAATTATACTTACTACTCCCAATATTATGAATATAGCAGGCATTATTGCACATATTATACTGTTATTGTTGTCAGAACTATAATAAATATACTTGTTACTCCCAATGTTATCAATATAACATGCATTATTACCCATATTATGCAGTTATTATCGTTAGAACTATAATAATTATACTTATTACTCCTAATGTTATCAATATAACATGCATTGTTACCCATATTATGCAGTTATTATCCCCAGAAGTACAATAATTATACTTATTACTCCTAATATTATCAATATGTCATGCATTATTACCCATATTATGCAGTTATTATCGCTAGAACTACAATAATTATACCTATTACGCCCAATGTTATCAATATAACATGCATTAATACCCATATTATGCAGTTATTATCGCTCGAACTATAATAATTATACTTAGTACTCCCAATGTTATCAATATAACATGCATTATTACCCATATTATGCAGTTATTATCGCTAGAACTACAATAATTATACTTATTACGCCCAATGTTATCAATATAAGATGCATTATTACCCATATTATGCAGTTATTATCCCTAGAAGTACAATAATTATACTTATTACTCCTAATATTATCAATATGTCATGCATTATTAGCCATATTATGCAGTTATTATCGCTAGAACTACACTAATTATACTTATTACTTTTATTATTATCAATGTAACATGCACTATTACCCGTATTATGCAGTTATTATCGCTCGAACTATAATAATTATACTTATTACTCCCAATGTTATCAATATAACATGCATTGTTACCCATATTATGCAGTTATTATCGCTGGAACTACAATAATTGTACTTATTACTTCCAATATTATCAATATAACATGCATTATTACCCATATTATACTGTTATTATCGTCAGAACTATTATACATATACTTATTACTCGCAATGTTATCAATATAACATGCATTATTACCCATATTATGCAGTTATTATCGTTAGAACTATAATAATTATACTTATTACTCCTAATGTTATCAATATAACATGCATTATTACCCATATTATGCAGTTATTATCCCGAGAAGTACAATAAATATACTTACTACTCCCAATATTATCAATATAATATGCATTATTACCCATATTATGCAGTTACTATCGCTAGAACTACAATAATTATACTTATTACTCCCAATATTATCAATATAACATGCATTATTACCCATATTATGCAGTTATTATCCCCAGAAGTACAATAATTATACTTATTACTCCTAATATTATCAATATGTCATGCATTATTACCCATATTATGCAGTTATTATCGCTAGAACTACAATAATTATACCTATTACGCCCAATGTTATCAATATAACATGCATTAATACCCATATTATGCAGTTATTATCGCTCGAACTATAATAATTATACTTATTACTCCCAATGTTATCAATATAACATGCATTATTACCCATATTATACTGTTATTATCGCTAGAACTACAATAATTATACTTAGTACTCCCAATGTTATCAATATAACATGCATTATTACCCATATTATACTGTTATTATCCCTAGAACTACAATAATTATACTTATTACTTTTATTATTATCAATATAACATGCACTATTATACATATTATGCAGTTATTATCGCTAGAACTACAATAATTATACTTATTACTCCCAATGTTATCAATATAACATGCATTATTACCCATATTACGCAGCTATTATCGCTCGAACTATAATAATTATACTTATTACTTTTATTATTATCAATATAACATGCACTATTACACATATTATGCAGTTATTATCGCTAGAACTACAATAATTATACTTATTACTCCTAATGTTATCAATATGTCATGCATTATTACCCATATTATGCAGTTATTATCGCTAGAACTACAATAAGTATACTTATTACTCCCAATATGATCAATATAACATGCATTATTACCCATATTATACTGTTATTATCGTCAGAACTATTATACATATACTTATTACTCCCAATGTTATCAATATAACATGCATTATTACCCATATTATGCAGTTACTATCGCTAGAACTACAATAATTATACTTATTACTCCCAATATTATGAATATAGCATGCATTATTGCCCATATTATGCAGTTATTATCGTTAGAACTATAATAATTATACTTATTACTCCTAATATTATCAATATGTCATGCATTATTACCCATATTATGCAGTTATTATCGCTAGAACTACAATAAGTATACTTATTACTCCCAATATGATCAATATAACATGCATTATTACCCATATTATGCTGTTATTATCGTCAGAACTATAATAAATATACTTATTACTCCCAATATTATCAATATAACATGCATTATTACCCATACTATGCAGTTACTATCGCTAGAACTACAATAATTATACTTACTACTCCCAATATTATGAATATAGCAGGCATTATTGCACATATTATACTGTTATTGTTGTCAGAACTATAATAAATATACTTGTTACTCCCAATGTTATCAATATAACATGCATTATTACCCATATTATGCAGTTATTATCGTTAGAACTATAATAATTATACTTATTACTCCTAATGTTATCAATATAACATGCATTATTACCCATATTATGCAGTTATTATCGCTAGAACTACAATAATTATACCTATTACGCCCAATGTTATCAATATAACATGCATTAATACCCATATTATGCAGTTATTATCGCTCGAACTATAATAATTATACTTATTACTCCCAATGTTATCAATATAACATGCATTATTACCCATACTATACTGTTATTATCGCTAGAACTACAATAATTATACTTAGTACTCCCAATGTTATCAATATAACATGCATTATTACCCATACTATACTCTTATTATCGCTAGAACTACAATAATTATACTTAGTACTCCCAATGTTATCAATATAACATGCATTATTACCCATATTATGCAGTTATTATCGCTAGAACTACAATAATTATACCTATTACGCCCAATGTTATCAATATAACATGCATTAATACCCATATTATGCAGTTATTATCGCTCGAACTATAATAATTATACTTATTACTCCCAATGTTATCAATATAACATGCATTATTACCCATACTATACTGTTATTATCGCTAGAACTACAATAAGTATACTTATTACTCCCAATATGATCAATATAACATGCATTATTACCCATATTATACTGTTATTATCGTCAGAACTATTATACATATACTTATTACTCCCAATGTTATCAATATAACATGCATTGTTACCCATATTATGCAGTTATTATCGCTGGAACTACAATAATTGTACTTATTACTTCCAATATTATCAATATAACATGCATTATTACCCATATTATACTGTTATTATCGTCAGAACTATTATACATATACTTATTACTCCCAATGTTATCAATATAACATGCATTATTACCCATATTATGCAGTTATTATCGTTAGAACTATAATAATTATACTTATTACTCCTAATGTTATCAATATAACATGCATTATTACCCATATTATGCAGTTATTATCCCGAGAAGTACAATAAATATACTTACTACTCCCAATATTATCAATATAATATGCATTATTACCCATATTATGCAGTTACTATCGCTAGAACTACAATAATTATACTTATTACTCCCAATATTATCAATATAACATGCATTATTACCCATATTATGCAGTTACTATCGCTAGAACTACAATAATTATACTTATTACTCCCAATATTATGAATATAGCATGCATTATTGCCCATATTATACTGTTATTGTTGTCAGAACTATAATAAATATACTTGTTACTCCCAATGTTATCAATATAACATGCATTATTACCCATATTATGCAGCTATTATCGTTAGAACTATAATAATTATACTTATTACTCCTAATGTTATCAATATAACATGCATTATTACCCATATTACGCAGCTATTATCGCTCGAACTATAATAATTATACTTATTACTTTTATTATTATCAATATAAAATGCACTATTACCCATATTATGCAGTTATTATCGCTCGAACTATAATAATTATACTTATTACTTCTATTATTATCAATATATCATGCACTATTACCCATATTATGCAGTTATTATCGCTAGAACTGTAATAGATATACTTATTACTTATATTATTATCAGTATAACATGCATTATTACCCCTATTATGCAGTTATTATCGCTAGAACTATAATAATTATACTTATTACTCCCAATATTTTCAATATAACATGCATTATTACACATATTATGCAGTTATTATCGCTAGAACTATAATAGTTATACTTATTACTTATATTATTATCAGTATAACATGCATTATTACCCCTATTATGCAGTTATTATCGCTAGAACTATAATAATTATACTTATTACTCCTAATATTATCAATGTCATGCATTATTACCCATATTATGCAGTTATTGTCGCTGGAACTGCAATAATTATACTTATTACTTTTATTATTATCAGTATAACATGCATTATTACCCCTATTATGCAGTTATTATCGCTAGAACTATAATAATTATACTTATTACTCCTAATATTATCAATATGTCATGCATTATTACCCATATTATACAGTTATTATCGCTAGAACTATAATAGTTATACTTATTACTTATACTATTATGAGTATAACATGCATTATTACCCCTGTTATGCAGTTATTATCGCTAGAACTACAATAATTATACTTCTTACTTTTATTATTATCAATATAACATGCACTATTACCCATATTATGCAGTTATTATCGCTCGAACTATAATAATTATACTTATTACTTTTATTATTATCAATATATCATGCACTATTACCCATATTATGCAGCTATTATCGCTAGAACTGTAATAGATATACTTATTACTTATATTATTATCAGTATAACATGCATTATTACCCCTATTATGCAGTTATTATCGCTAGAACTATAATAATTATACTTATTACTCCTAATATTATCAATGTCATGCATTATTACCCATATTATGCAGTTATTGTCGCTGGAACTGCAATAATTATACTTATTACTTATATTATTATCAGTATAACATGCATTATTACCCCTATTATGCAGTTATTATCGCTAGAACTATAATAATTATACTTATTACTCCTAATATTATCAATGTCATGCATTATTACCCATATTATGCAGTTATTATCGCTAGAACTACAATAATTATACTTATTACTCCCGATGTTATCAATATAACATGCATTATTACGCATATTATGCAGTTATTATAGCTAGAACTACTCTAATTATACTTACTACTTTTATTTTTATCAATATAACATGCACTATTACCCATATTATGCAGTTATTATCGCTAGAACTATAATAGATAAACTTATTACTTATATTATTATCAGTATAACATGCATTATTACCCCTATTATGCAGTTATTATCGCTGGAACTATAATAGATATACTTATTACTTATATTATTATCAGTATAACATGCATTATTACCCCTATTATGCAGTTATTATCGCTAGAACTACAATAATTATACTTTTACTCCCAATGTTATCAATATAACATGCATTATTACCCCTATTATGCAGTTATTATCGCTAGAACTATAATAATTATACTTATTTCTCCTAATATTATCGATATGTCATGCATTATTACCCATATTATACAGTTATTATCGCTAGAACTACAATAATTATTCTTACTACTTTTATTATTATCAATGCAACATGCACTATTACCCATATTATGCAGTTATTATCGCGCGAACTATAACAATTATACTTACTACTTTTATTATTATCAATATAACATGCACTATTACCCATATTATGCAGTTATTATCGCTAGAACTACACTAATTATACTTATTACTTTTATTGTTATCAATATAACATGCACTATTACACATATTATGCAGTTATTATCGCTAGAACTACAATAATTATACTTATTACTCCCAATGTTATCAATATAACATGCACTATTACCAATGTTATACTGTTATTATCGCTTGAACTACAATAATTATACTTAGTACTCCCAATGTTATCAATATAACATGCATTATTACACATATTATGCAGTTATTATCGCTAGAACTACAATAATTATACTTATTACTCCCAATATTATCAATATAACATGCATTATTACCCATATTATGCAGTTATTATCCCTAGAAGTACAATAACTATACTTATTACTCCCAATGTTATCAATATAACATGAATTGTTACCCATATTATGCAGTTATTATCGCTCGAACTATAATAATTATACTTATTACTCCCAATGTTATCAATATAACATGCATTATTACCCATATTATACTGTTATTATCGTCAGAACTATTATACATATACTTATTACTCCCAATGTTATCAATATAACATGCATTATTACCCATACTATACTGTTATTATCGTCAGAACTATTATACATATACTTATTACTCCCAATGTTATCAATATAACATGCATTATTACCCATATTATGCAGTTATTATCGCTAGAACTACAATAATTATACTTATTACTCCCAATGTTATCAATATAACATGCATTATTACCCATATTATGCAGTTATTATCGCTCGAACTATAATAATTATACTTATTACTCCCAATGTTATCAATATAACATGCATTATTACCCATATTATACTGTTATTATCCCTAGAACTACAATAATTATACTTATTACTTTTATTATTATCAATATAACATGCACTATTACACATATTATGCAGTTATTATCGCTAGAACTACAATAATTATACTTATTACTCCCAATGTTATCAATATAACATGCATTATTACCCATATTACGCAGCTATTATCGCTCGAACTATAATAATTATACTTATTACTTTTATTATTATCAATATAACATGCACTATTACACATATTATGCAGTTATTATCGCTAGAACTACAATAATTATACTTATTACTCCTAATATTATCAATATGTCATGCATTATTACCCATATTATGCAGTTATTATCGCTAGAACTACAATAAGTATACTTATTACTCCCAATATGATCAATATAACATGCATTATTACCCATATTATACTGTTATTATCGTCAGAACTATTATACATATACTTATTACTCCCAATGTTATCAATATAACATGCATTATTACCCATATTATGCAGTTACTATCGCTAGAACTACAATAATTATACTTATTACTCCCAATATTATGAATATAGCATGCATTATTGCCCATATTATGCAGTTATTATCGTTAGAACTATAATAATTATACTTATTACTCCTAATATTATCAATATGTCATGCATTATTACCCATATTATGCAGTTATTATCGCTAGAACTACAATAAGTATACTTATTACTCCCAATATGATCAATATAACATGCATTATTACCCATATTATGCTGTTATTATCGTCAGAACTATAATAAATATACTTATTACTCCCAATATTATCAATATAACATGCATTATTACCCATACTATGCAGTTACTATCGCTAGAACTACAATAATTATACTTACTACTCCCAATATTATGAATATAGCAGGCATTATTGCACATATTATACTGTTATTGTTGTCAGAACTATAATAAATATACTTGTTACTCCCAATGTTATCAATATAACATGCATTATTACCCATATTATGCAGTTATTATCGTTAGAACTATAATAATTATACTTATTACTCCTAATGTTATCAATATAACATGCATTGTTACCCATATTATGCAGTTATTATCCCCAGAAGTACAATAATTATACTTATTACTCCTAATATTATCAATATGTCATGCATTATTACCCATATTATGCAGTTATTATCGCTAGAACTACAATAATTATTCTTACTACTTTTATTATTATCAATGCAACATGCACTATTACCCATATTATGCAGTTATTATCGCGCGAACTATAACAATTATACTTACTACTTTTATTATTATCAATATAACATGCACTATTACCCATATTATGCAGTTATTATCGCTAGAACTACACTAATTATACTTATTACTTTTATTGTTATCAATATAACATGCACTATTACACATATTATGCAGTTATTATCGCTAGAACTACAATAATTATACTTATTACTCCCAATGTTATCAATATAACATGCACTATTACCAATGTTATACTGTTATTATCGCTTGAACTACAATAATTATACTTAGTACTCCCAATGTTATCAATATAACATGCATTATTACACATATTATGCAGTTATTATCGCTAGAACTACAATAATTATACTTATTACTCCCAATATTATCAATATAACATGCATTATTACCCATATTATGCAGTTATTATCCCTAGAAGTACAATAACTATACTTATTACTCCCAATGTTATCAATATAACATGAATTGTTACCCATATTATGCAGTTATTATCGCTCGAACTATAATAATTATACTTATTACTCCCAATGTTATCAATATAACATGCATTATTACCCATATTATACTGTTATTATCGTCAGAACTATTATACATATACTTATTACTCCCAATGTTATCAATATAACATGCATTATTACCCATACTATACTGTTATTATCGTCAGAACTATTATACATATACTTATTACTCCCAATGTTATCAATATAACATGCATTATTACCCATATTATGCAGTTATTATCGCTAGAACTACAATAATTATACTTATTACTCCCAATGTTATCAATATAACATGCATTATTACCCATATTATGCAGTTATTATCGCTCGAACTATAATAATTATACTTATTACTCCCAATGTTATCAATATAACATGCATTATTACCCATATTATACTGTTATTATCCCTAGAACTACAATAATTATACTTATTACTTTTATTATTATCAATATAACATGCACTATTACACATATTATGCAGTTATTATCGCTAGAACTACAATAATTATACTTATTACTCCCAATGTTATCAATATAACATGCATTATTACCCATATTACGCAGCTATTATCGCTCGAACTATAATAATTATACTTATTACTTTTATTATTATCAATATAACATGCACTATTACACATATTATGCAGTTATTATCGCTAGAACTACAATAATTATACTTATTACTCCTAATATTATCAATATGTCATGCATTATTACCCATATTATGCAGTTATTATCGCTAGAACTACAATAAGTATACTTATTACTCCCAATATGATCAATATAACATGCATTATTACCCATATTATACTGTTATTATCGTCAGAACTATTATACATATACTTATTACTCCCAATGTTATCAATATAACATGCATTATTACCCATATTATGCAGTTACTATCGCTAGAACTACAATAATTATACTTATTACTCCCAATATTATGAATATAGCATGCATTATTGCCCATATTATGCAGTTATTATCGTTAGAACTATAATAATTATACTTATTACTCCTAATATTATCAATATGTCATGCATTATTACCCATATTATGCAGTTATTATCGCTAGAACTACAATAAGTATACTTATTACTCCCAATATGATCAATATAACATGCATTATTACCCATATTATGCTGTTATTATCGTCAGAACTATAATAAATATACTTATTACTCCCAATATTATCAATATAACATGCATTATTACCCATACTATGCAGTTACTATCGCTAGAACTACAATAATTATACTTACTACTCCCAATATTATGAATATAGCAGGCATTATTGCACATATTATACTGTTATTGTTGTCAGAACTATAATAAATATACTTGTTACTCCCAATGTTATCAATATAACATGCATTATTACCCATATTATGCAGTTATTATCGTTAGAACTATAATAATTATACTTATTACTCCTAATGTTATCAATATAACATGCATTGTTACCCATATTATGCAGTTATTATCCCCAGAAGTACAATAATTATACTTATTACTCCTAATATTATCAATATGTCATGCATTATTACCCATATTATGCAGTTATTATCGCTAGAACTACAATAATTATACCTATTACGCCCAATGTTATCAATATAACATGCATTAATACCCATATTATGCAGTTATTATCGCTCGAACTATAATAATTATACTTAGTACTCCCAATGTTATCAATATAACATGCATTATTACCCATATTATGCAGTTATTATCGCTAGAACTACAATAATTATACTTATTACGCCCACTGTTATCAATATAAGATGCATTATTACCCATATTATGCAGTTATTATCCCTAGAAGTACAATAATTATACTTATTACTCCTAATATTATCAATATGTCATGCATTATTAGCCATATTATGCAGTTATTATCGCTAGAACTACACTAATTATACTTATTACTTTTATTATTATCAATGTAACATGCACTATTACCCGTATTATGCAGTTATTATCGCTCGAACTATAATAATTATACTTATTACTCCCAATGTTATCAATATAACATGCATTGTTACCCATATTATGCAGTTATTATCGCTGGAACTACAATAATTGTACTTATTACTTCCAATATTATCAATATAACATGCATTATTACCCATATTATACTGTTATTATCGTCAGAACTATTATACATATACTTATTACTCGCAATGTTATCAATATAACATGCATTATTACCCATATTATGCAGTTATTATCGTTAGAACTATAATAATTATACTTATTACTCCTAATGTTATCAATATAACATGCATTATTACCCATATTATGCAGTTATTATCCCGAGAAGTACAATAAATATACTTACTACTCCCAATATTATCAATATAATATGCATTATTACCCATATTATGCAGTTACTATCGCTAGAACTACAATAATTATACTTATTACTCCCAATATTATCAATATAACATGCATTATTACCCATATTATGCAGTTATTATCCCCAGAAGTACAATAATTATACTTATTACTCCTAATATTATCAATATGTCATGCATTATTACCCATATTATGCAGTTATTATCGCTAGAACTACAATAATTATACCTATTACGCCCAATGTTATCAATATAACATGCATTAATACCCATATTATGCAGTTATTATCGCTCGAACTATAATAATTATACTTATTACTCCCAATGTTATCAATATAACATGCATTATTACCCATATTATACTGTTATTATCGCTAGAACTACAATAATTATACTTAGTACTCCCAATGTTATCAATATAACATGCATTATTACCCATATTATACTGTTATTATCCCTAGAACTACAATAATTATACTTATTACTTTTATTATTATCAATATAACATGCACTATTACACATATTATGCAGTTATTATCGCTAGAACTACAATAATTATACTTATTACTCCCAATGTTATCAATATAACATGCATTATTACCCATATTACGCAGCTATTATCGCTCGAACTATAATAATTATACTTATTACTTTTATTATTATCAATATAACATGCACTATTACACATATTATGCAGTTATTATCGCTAGAACTACAATAATTATACTTATTACTCCTAATATTATCAATATGTCATGCATTATTACCCATATTATGCAGTTATTATCGCTAGAACTACAATAAGTATACTTATTACTCCCAATATGATCAATATAACATGCATTATTACCCATATTATACTGTTATTATCGTCAGAACTATTATACATATACTTATTACTCCCAATGTTATCAATATAACATGCATTATTACCCATATTATGCAGTTACTATCGCTAGAACTACAATAATTATACTTATTACTCCCAATATTATGAATATAGCATGCATTATTGCCCATATTATGCAGTTATTATCGTTAGAACTATAATAATTATACTTATTACTCCTAATATTATCAATATGTCATGCATTATTACCCATATTATGCAGTTATTATCGCTAGAACTACAATAAGTATACTTATTACTCCCAATATGATCAATATAACATGCATTATTACCCATATTATGCTGTTATTATCGTCAGAACTATAATAAATATACTTATTACTCCCAATATTATCAATATAACATGCATTATTACCCATACTATGCAGTTACTATCGCTAGAACTACAATAATTATACTTACTACTCCCAATATTATGAATATAGCAGGCATTATTGCACATATTATACTGTTATTGTTGTCAGAACTATAATAAATATACTTGTTACTCCCAATGTTATCAATATAACATGCATTATTACCCATATTATGCAGTTATTATCGTTAGAACTATAATAATTATACTTATTACTCCTAATGTTATCAATATAACATGCATTATTACCCATATTATGCAGTTATTATCGCTAGAACTACAATAATTATACCTATTACGCCCAATGTTATCAATATAACATGCATTAATACCCATATTATGCAGTTATTATCGCTCGAACTATAATAATTATACTTATTACTCCCAATGTTATCAATATAACATGCATTATTACCCATACTATACTGTTATTATCGCTAGAACTACAATAATTATACTTAGTACTCCCAATGTTATCAATATAACATGCATTATTACCCATATTATGCAGTTATTATCGCTAGAACTACAATAATTATACTTATTACGCCCAATGTTATCAATATAAGATGCATTATTACCCATATTATGCAGTTATTATCCCTAGAAGTACAATAATTATACTTATTACTCCTAATATTATCAATATGTCATGCATTATTAGCCATATTATGCAGTTATTATCGCTAGAACTACACTAATTATACTTATTACTTTTATTATTATCAATGTAACATGCACTATTACCCGTATTATGCAGTTATTATCGCTCGAACTATAATAATTATACTTATTACTCCCAATGTTATCAATATAACATGCATTGTTACCCATATTATGCAGTTATTATCGCTGGAACTACAATAATTGTACTTATTACTTCCAATATTATCAATATAACATGCATTATTACCCATATTATACTGTTATTATCGTCAGAACTATTATACATATACTTATTACTCCCAATGTTATCAATATAACATGCATTATTACCCATATTATGCAGTTATTATCGTTAGAACTATAATAATTATACTTATTACTCCTAATGTTATCAATATAACATGCATTATTACCCATATTATGCAGTTATTATCCCGAGAAGTACAATAAATATACTTACTACCCCAATATTATCAATATAATATGCATTATTACCCATATTATGCAGTTACTATCGCTAGAACTACAATAATTATACTTATTACTCCCAATATTATCAATATAACATGCATTATTACCCATATTATGCAGTTACTATCGCTAGAACTACAATAATTATACTTATTACTCCCAATATTATGAATATAGCATGCATTATTGCCCATATTATACTGTTATTGTTGTCAGAACTATAATAAATATACTTGTTACTTCCAATGTTATCAATATAACATGCATTACTACCCATATTATGCAGCTATTATCGTTAGAACTATAATAATTATACTTATTACTCCTAATGTTATCAATATAACATGCATTATTACCCATATTACGCAGCTATTATCGCTCGAACTATAATAATTATACTTATTACTTTTATTATTATCAATATAAAATGCACTATTACACATATTATGCAGTTATTATCGCTAGAACTACTCTAATTATACTTACTACTTTTATTATTATCAATATAACATGCACTATTACCCATATTATGCAGTTATTATCGCTAGAACTATAATAGTTATACTTATTACTTATATTATTATCAGTATATCATGCATTATTACCCCTATTATGCAGTTATTATCGCTAGAACTATAATAATTATACTTATTACTCCTAATATTATCAATGTCATGCATTATTACCCATATTATGCAGTTATTATCGCTAGAACTACAATAATTATACTTATTACTCCCGATGTTATCAATATAACATGCATTATTACGCATATTATGCAGTTATTATCGCTAGAACTACTCTAATTATACTTACTACTTTTATTATTATCAATATAACATGCATTATTACCCATATTATGCAGTTATTGTCGCTAGAACTACAATAATTATACTTATTACTTTTATTATTATCAATATAACATGCACTATTACCCATATTATGCAATTATTATCGCTCGAATTATAACAATTATACTTATTACTCCCAATGTTATCAATATAACATGCATTATTACCCATATTATGCAGTTATTGTCGCTAGAACTACAATAATTATACTTACTACTTATATTGTTATCAGTATAACATGCATTATTAACCCTATTATGCAGTTATTATCGCTAGAACTACTCTAATTATACTTACTACTTTTATTATGATCAATATAACATTCATTATTACCCATATTATGCAGTTATTATCGCTAGAACTACAATAATTATACTTATTACTCCCGATGTTATCAATATAACATGCATTATTACGCATATTATGCAGTTATTATCGCTAGAACTACTCTAATTATACTTACTACTTTTATTATTATCAATATAACATGCATTATTACCCATATTATGCAGTTATTGTCGCTAGAACTACTATAATTATACTTATTACTTTTATTATTATCAATATAACATGCACTATTACCCATATTATGCATTTATTATCGCTCGAACTATAACAATTATACTTATTACTCCCAATGTTATCAATATAACATGCATTATTACCCATATTATGCAGTTATTGTCGCTAGAACTACAATAATTATACTTATTACTTATATTGTTATCAGTATAACATGCATTATTAACCCTATTATGCAGTTATTATCGCTAGAACTACTCTAATTATACTTACTACTTTTATTATTATCAATATAACATGCATTATTACCCATATTATGCAGTTATTATCGCTAGAACTACAATAATTATACTTATTACTCCCAATGTTATCAATATAACATGCATTATTACCCATATTATGCAGGTATTATCGCTAGAACTACTCTAATTATACTTACTACTTTTATTATTATCAATATAACATGCACTATTACCCATATTATGCAGTTATTATCGCTCGAACTATAACAATTATACTTATTACTTTTATTATTATCAATATAACATGCACTATTACCCATATTATGCAGTTATTATCGCTCGAACTATAATAATTATACTTATTACTCCCAATGTTATCAATGTAACATGCATTATTACCCCTATTATGCAGTTATTATCGCTCGAACTATAATAAATATACTTATTACTCCCAATAATATCAATATAACATGCATTATTACCCATATTATGCAGTTACTATCGCGCGAACTATAACAATTATACTTATTACTTTTATTATTATCAATATAACATGCACTATTACCCATATTCTGCAGTTATTATCGCTAGAACTATAATAATCATACTTATTACTCCTACTATTATCAATGTCATGCATTATTACCCATATTATGCAGTTATTATCGCTAGAACTACAATAATTATACTTTTACTCCCAATGTTATCAAAATAACATGCATTATTACCCATATTATGCAGTTATTATCGCTCGAACTATAATAATTATACTTATTACTCCTAATATTATCAATATGTCATGCATTATTACCCATATCATACAGTTATTATCGCTAGAACTACAATAATTATTCTTACTACTTTTATTATTATCAATGCAACATGCACTATTACCCATATTATGCAGTTATTATCGCGCGAACTATAACAATTATACTTACTACTTTTATTATTATCAATATAACATGCACTATTACCCATATTATGCAGCTATTATCGCTAGAACTACAATAATTATACTTATTACTCACAATGTTATCAATGTATAATGCATTATTACCCATATTACGCAGCTATTATCGCTCGAACTATAATAATTATACTTATTACTTTTATTATTATCAATATAACATGCACTATTACACATATTATGCAGTTATTATCGCTAGAACTACAATAATTATACTTATTACTCCTAATATTATCAATATGTCATGCATTATTACCCATATTATGCAGTTATTATCGCTAGAACTACAATAAGTATACTTATTACTCCCAATATGATCAATATAACATGCATTATTACCCATATTATACTGTTATTATCGTCAGAACTATTATACATATACTTATTACTCCCAATGTTATCAATATAACATGCATTATTACCCATATTATGCAGTTACTATCGCTAGAACTACAATAATTATACTTATTACTCCCAATATTATGAATATAGCATGCATTATTGCCCATATTATGCAGTTATTATCGTTAGAACTATAATAATTATACTTATTACTCCTAATATTATCAATATGTCATGCATTATTACCCATATTATGCAGTTATTATCGCTAGAACTACAATAAGTATACTTATTACTCCCAATATGATCAATATAACATGCATTATTACCCATATTATGCTGTTATTATCGTCAGAACTATAATAAATATACTTATTACTCCCAATATTATCAATATAACATGCATTATTACCCATACTATGCAGTTACTATCGCTAGAACTACAATAATTATACTTACTACTCCCAATATTATGAATATAGCAGGCATTATTGCACATATTATACTGTTATTGTTGTCAGAACTATAATAAATATACTTGTTACTCCCAATGTTATCAATATAACATGCATTATTACCCATATTATGCAGTTATTATCGTTAGAACTATAATAATTATACTTATTACTCCTAATGTTATCAATATAACATGCATTGTTACCCATATTATGCAGTTATTATCCCCAGAAGTACAATAATTATACTTATTACTCCTAATATTATCAATATGTCATGCATTATTACCCATATTATGCAGTTATTATCGCTAGAACTACAATAATTATACCTATTACGCCCAATGTTATCAATATAACATGCATTAATACCCATATTATGCAGTTATTATCGCTCGAACTATAATAATTATACTTAGTACTCCCAATGTTATCAATATAACATGCATTATTACCCATATTATGCAGTTATTATCGCTAGAACTACAATAATTATACTTATTACGCCCAATGTTATCAATATAAGATGCATTATTACCCATATTATGCAGTTATTATCCCTAGAAGTACAATAATTATACTTATTACTCCTAATATTATCAATATGTCATGCATTATTAGCCATATTATGCAGTTATTATCGCTAGAACTACACTAATTATACTTATTACTTTTATTATTATCAATGTAACATGCACTATTACCCGTATTATACTGTTATTATCGTCAGAACTATTATACATATACTTATTACTCGCAATGTTATCAATATAACATGCATTATTACCCATATTATGCAGTTATTATCGTTAGAACTATAATAATTATACTTATTACTCCTAATGTTATCAATATAACATGCATTATTACCCATATTATGCAGTTATTATCCCGAGAAGTACAATAAATATACTTACTACTCCCAATATTATCAATATAATATGCATTATTACCCATATTATGCAGTTACTATCGCTAGAACTACAATAATTATACTTATTACTCCCAATATTATCAATATAACATGCATTATTACCCATATTATGCAGTTATTATCCCCAGAAGTACAATAATTATACTTATTACTCCTAATATTATCAATATGTCATGCATTATTACCCATATTATGCAGTTATTATCGCTAGAACTACAATAATTATACCTATTACGCCCAATGTTATCAATATAACATGCATTAATACCCATATTATGCAGTTATTATCGCTCGAACTATAATAATTATACTTATTACTCCCAATGTTATCAATATAACATGCATTATTACCCATATTATACTGTTATTATCGCTAGAACTACAATAATTATACTTAGTACTCCCAATGTTATCAATATAACATGCATTATTACCCATATTATACTGTTATTATCCCTAGAACTACAATAATTATACTTATTACTTTTATTATTATCAATATAACATGCACTATTACACATATTATGCAGTTATTATCGCTAGAACTACAATAATTATACTTATTACTCCTAATATTATCAATATGTCATGCATTATTACCCATATTATGCAGTTATTATCGCTAGAACTACAATAAGTATACTTATTACTCCCAATATGATCAATATAACATGCATTATTACCCATATTATACTGTTATTATCGTCAGAACTATTATACATATACTTATTACTCCCAATGTTATCAATATAACATGCATTATTACCCATATTATGCAGTTACTATCGCTAGAACTACAATAATTATACTTATTACTCCCAATATTATGAATATAGCATGCATTATTGCCCATATTATGCAGTTATTATCGTTAGAACTATAATAATTATACTTATTACTCCTAATATTATCAATATGTCATGCATTATTACCCATATTATGCAGTTATTATCGCTAGAACTACAATAAGTATACTTATTACTCCCAATATGATCAATATAACATGCATTATTACCCATATTATGCTGTTATTATCGTCAGAACTATAATAAATATACTTATTACTCCCAATATTATCAATATAACATGCATTATTACCCATACTATGCAGTTACTATCGCTAGAACTACAATAATTATACTTACTACTCCCAATATTATGAATATAGCAGGCATTATTGCACATATTATACTGTTATTGTTGTCAGAACTATAATAAATATACTTGTTACTCCCAATGTTATCAATATAACATGCATTATTACCCATATTATGCAGTTATTATCGTTAGAACTATAATAATTATACTTATTACTCCTAATGTTATCAATATAACATGCATTGTTACCCATATTATGCAGTTATTATCCCCAGAAGTACAATAATTATACTTATTACTCCTAATATTATCAATATGTCATGCATTATTACCCATATTATGCAGTTATTATCGCTAGAACTACAATAATTATACCTATTACGCCCAATGTTATCAATATAACATGCATTAATACCCATATTATGCAGTTATTATCGCTCGAACTATAATAATTATACTTAGTACTCCCAATGTTATCAATATAACATGCATTATTACCCATATTATGCAGTTATTATCGCTAGAACTACAATAATTATACTTATTACGCCCAATGTTATCAATATAAGATGCATTATTACCCATATTATGCAGTTATTATCCCTAGAAGTACAATAATTATACTTATTACTCCTAATATTATCAATATGTCATGCATTATTAGCCATATTATGCAGTTATTATCGCTAGAACTACACTAATTATACTTATTACTTTTATTATTATCAATGTAACATGCACTATTACCCGTATTATGCAGTTATTATCGCTCGAACTATAATAATTATACTTATTACTCCCAATGTTATCAATATAACATGCATTGTTACCCATATTATGCAGTTATTATCGCTGGAACTACAATAATTGTACTTATTACTTCCAATATTATCAATATAACATGCATTATTACCCATATTATACTGTTATTATCGTCAGAACTATTATACATATACTTATTACTCGCAATGTTATCAATATAACATGCATTATTACCCATATTATGCAGTTATTATCGTTAGAACTATAATAATTATACTTATTACTCCTAATGTTATCAATATAACATGCATTATTACCCATATTATGCAGTTATTATCCCGAGAAGTACAATAAATATACTTACTACTCCCAATATTATCAATATAATATGCATTATTACCCATATTATGCAGTTACTATCGCTAGAACTACAATAATTATACTTATTACTCCCAATATTATCAATATAACATGCATTATTACCCATATTATGCAGTTATTATCCCCAGAAGTACAATAATTATACTTATTACTCCTAATATTATCAATATGTCATGCATTATTACCCATATTATGCAGTTATTATCGCTAGAACTACAATAATTATACCTATTACGCCCAATGTTATCAATATAACATGCATTAATACCCATATTATGCAGTTATTATCGCTCGAACTATAATAATTATACTTATTACTCCCAATGTTATCAATATAACATGCATTATTACCCATATTATACTGTTATTATCGCTAGAACTACAATAATTATACTTAGTACTCCCAATGTTATCAATATAACATGCATTATTACCCATATTATACTGTTATTATCCCTAGAACTACAATAATTATACTTATTACTTTTATTATTATCAATATAACATGCACTATTACACATATTATGCAGTTATTATCGCTAGAACTACAATAATTATACTTATTACTCCCAATGTTATCAATATAACATGCATTATTACCCATATTACGCAGCTATTATCGCTCGAACTATAATAATTATACTTATTACTTTTATTATTATCAATATAACATGCACTATTACACATATTATGCAGTTATTATCGCTAGAACTACAATAATTATACTTATTACTCCTAATATTATCAATATGTCATGCATTATTACCCATATTATGCAGTTATTATCGCTAGAACTACAATAAGTATACTTATTACTCCCAATATGATCAATATAACATGCATTATTACCCATATTATACTGTTATTATCGTCAGAACTATTATACATATACTTATTACTCCCAATGTTATCAATATAACATGCATTATTACCCATATTATGCAGTTACTATCGCTAGAACTACAATAATTATACTTATTACTCCCAATATTATGAATATAGCATGCATTATTGCCCATATTATGCAGTTATTATCGTTAGAACTATAATAATTATACTTATTACTCCTAATATTATCAATATGTCATGCATTATTACCCATATTATGCAGTTATTATCGCTAGAACTACAATAAGTATACTTATTACTCCCAATATGATCAATATAACATGCATTATTACCCATATTATGCTGTTATTATCGTCAGAACTATAATAAATATACTTATTACTCCCAATATTATCAATATAACATGCATTATTACCCATACTATGCAGTTACTATCGCTAGAACTACAATAATTATACTTACTACTCCCAATATTATGAATATAGCAGGCATTATTGCACATATTATACTGTTATTGTTGTCAGAACTATAATAAATATACTTGTTACTCCCAATGTTATCAATATAACATGCATTATTACCCATATTATGCAGTTATTATCGTTAGAACTATAATAATTATACTTATTACTCCTAATGTTATCAATATAACATGCATTATTACCCATATTATGCAGTTATTATCGCTAGAACTACAATAATTATACCTATTACGCCCAATGTTATCAATATAACATGCATTAATACCCATATTATGCAGTTATTATCGCTCGAACTATAATAATTATACTTATTACTCCCAATGTTATCAATATAACATGCATTATTACCCATACTATACTGTTATTATCGCTAGAACTACAATAATTATACTTAGTACTCCCAATGTTATCAATATAACATGCATTATTACCCATATTATGCAGTTATTATCGCTAGAACTACAATAATTATACTTATTACGCCCAATGTTATCAATATAAGATGCATTATTACCCATATTATGCAGTTATTATCCCTAGAAGTACAATAATTATACTTATTACTCCTAATATTATCAATATGTCATGCATTATTAGCCATATTATGCAGTTATTATCGCTAGAACTACACTAATTATACTTATTACTTTTATTATTATCAATGTAACATGCACTATTACCCGTATTATGCAGTTATTATCGCTCGAACTATAATAATTATACTTATTACTCCCAATGTTATCAATATAACATGCATTGTTACCCATATTATGCAGTTATTATCGCTGGAACTACAATAATTGTACTTATTACTTCCAATATTATCAATATAACATGCATTATTACCCATACTATACTGTTATTATCGTCAGAACTATTATACATATACTTATTACTCCCAATGTTATCAATATAACATGCATTATTACCCATATTATGCAGTTATTATCGTTAGAACTATAATAATTATACTTATTACTCCTAATGTTATCAATATAACATGCATTATTACCCATATTATGCAGTTATTATCCCGAGAAGTACAATAAATATACTTACTACCCCAATATTATCAATATAATATGCATTATTACCCATATTATGCAGTTACTATCGCTAGAACTACAATAATTATACTTATTACTCCCAATATTATCAATATAACATGCATTATTACCCATATTATGCAGTTACTATCGCTAGAACTACAATAATTATACTTATTACTCCCAATATTATGAATATAGCATGCATTATTGCCCATATTATACTGTTATTGTTGTCAGAACTATAATAAATATACTTGTTACTTCCAATGTTATCAATATAACATGCATTACTACCCATATTATGCAGCTATTATCGTTAGAACTATAATAATTATACTTATTACTCCTAATGTTATCAATATAACATGCATTATTACCCATATTACGCAGCTATTATCGCTCGAACTATAATAATTATACTTATTACTTTTATTATTATCAATATAAAATGCACTATTACACATATTATGCAGTTATTATCGCTAGAACTACTCTAATTATACTTACTACTTTTATTATTATCAATATAACATGCACTATTACCCATATTATGCAGTTATTATCGCTAGAACTATAATAGTTATACTTATTACTTATATTATTATCAGTATATCATGCATTATTACCCCTATTATGCAGTTATTATCGCTAGAACTATAATAATTATACTTATTACTCCTAATATTATCAATGTCATGCATTATTACCCATATTATGCAGTTATTATCGCTAGAACTACAATAATTATACTTATTACTCCCGATGTTATCAATATAACATGCATTATTACGCATATTATGCAGTTATTATCGCTAGAACTACTCTAATTATACTTACTACTTTTATTATTATCAATATAACATGCATTATTACCCATATTATGCAGTTATTGTCGCTAGAACTACAATAATTATACTTATTACTTTTATTATTATCAATATAACATGCACTATTACCCATATTATGCAATTATTATCGCTCGAACTATAACAATTATACTTATTACTCCCAATGTTATCAATATAACATGCATTATTACCCATATTATGCAGTTATTGTCGCTAGAACTACAATAATTATACTTACTACTTATATTGTTATCAGTATAACATGCATTATTAACCCTATTATGCAGTTATTATCGCTAGAACTACTCTAATTATACTTACTACTTTTATTATGATCAATATAACATTCATTATTACCCATATTATGCAGTTATTATCGCTAGAACTACAATAATTATACTTATTACTCCCGATGTTATCAATATAACATGCATTATTACGCATATTATGCAGTTATTATCGCTAGAACTACTCTAATTATACTTACTACTTTTATTATTATCAATATAACATGCATTATTACCCATATTATGCAGTTATTGTCGCTAGAACTACTATAATTATACTTATTACTTTTATTATTATCAATATAACATGCACTATTACCCATATTATGCATTTATTATCGCTCGAACTATAACAATTATACTTATTACTCCCAATGTTATCAATATAACATGCATTATTACCCATATTATGCAGTTATTGTCGCTAGAACTACAATAATTATACTTATTACTTATATTGTTATCAGTATAACATGCATTATTAACCCTATTATGCAGTTATTATCGCTAGAACTACTCTAATTATACTTACTACTTTTATTATTATCAATATAACATGCATTATTACCCATATTATGCAGTTATTATCGCTAGAACTACAATAATTATACTTATTACTCCCAATGTTATCAATATAACATGCATTATTACCCATATTATGCAGGTATTATCGCTAGAACTAC
This sequence comes from Megachile leachella, assembly GCA_963576845.1. Classification (NCBI taxonomy): domain Eukaryota; kingdom Metazoa; phylum Arthropoda; class Insecta; order Hymenoptera; family Megachilidae; genus Megachile; species Megachile leachella. Next base: position 61,031 of record CAUYWW010000073.1, read on the forward strand.
TCTAATTATACTTACTACTTTTATTATTATCAATATAACATGCACTATTACCCATATTATGCAGTTATTATCGCTCGAACTATAACAATTATACTTATTACTTTTATTATTATCAATATAACATGCACTATTACCCATATTATGCAGTTATTATCGCTCGAACTATAATAATTATACTTATTACTCCCAATGTTATCAATGTAACATGCATTATTACCCCTATTATGCAGTTATTATCGCTCGAACTATAATAAATATACTTATTACTCCCAATAATATCAATATAACATGCATTATTACCCATATTATGCAGTTACTATCGCGCGAACTATAACAATTATACTTATTACTTTTATTATTATCAATATAACATGCACTATTACCCATATTCTGCAGTTATTATCGCTAGAACTATAATAATCATACTTATTACTCCTACTATTATCAATGTCATGCATTATTACCCATATTATGCAGTTATTATCGCTAGAACTACAATAATTATACTTTTACTCCCAATGTTATCAAAATAACATGCATTATTACCCATATTATGCAGTTATTATCGCTGGAACTATAATAGTTATACTTATTACTTATATTATTATCAGTATAACATGCATTATTACCCATATTATGCAGTTATTATCGCTAGAACAATAATATTTATACTTATTACTTATTATATTATCAGTATAACATGCATTATTACCCCTATTATGCAGTTATTATCGCTAGAACTATAATAATTATACTTATTACTCCTAATATTATCAATATGTCATGCATTATTACCCATATCATACAGTTATTATCGCTAGAACTACAATAATTATTCTTACTACTTTTATTATTATCAATGCAACATGCACTATTACCCATATTATGCAGTTATTATCGCGCGAACTATAACAATTATACTTACTACTTTTATTATTATCAATATAACATGCACTATTACCCATATTATGCAGCTATTATCGCTAGAACTACAATAATTATACTTATTACTCACAATGTTATCAATGTATAATGCATTATTACCCATATTATGCAGTTATTGTCGCTAGAAATGCAATAATTATACTTATTACTTATATTATTATCAGTATAACATGCGTTATTACCCCTATTATGCAGTTATTATCGCTAGAACTATAATAATTATACTTATTACTCCCAATATTATCAATATAACATGCATTATTACCCATATTATGCAGTTATTATCGCTAGAACTATAATAGTTATACTTATTACTTATATTATTATCAGTATAACATGCATTATTACCCCTATTATGCAGTTATTATCGCTAGAACTATAATAATCATACTTATTACTCCTAATATTATCAATGTCATGCATTATTACCCATATTATACAGTTATTATCGCTAGAACTACAATAATTATTCTTACTACTTTTATTATTATCAATGCAACATGCACTATTACCCATATTATGCAGTTATTATCGCGCGAACTATAACAATTATTCTTACTACTTTTATTATTATCAATATAACATGCACTATTACCCATATTATGCAGCTATTATCGCTAGAACTAGAATAATTATACTTATTACTCACAATGTTATCAATGTATAATGCATTATTACCCATATTATGCAGTTATTGTTGCTAGAACTGCAATAATTATACTTATTACTTATATTATTATCAGTATAACATGCATTATTACCCCTATTATGCAGTTATTATCGCTAAAACTATAATAATTATACTTATTACTCCCAATATTATCAATATAAAATGCATTATTACCCATATTATGCAGTTATTATCGCTAGAACTATAATAGTTATACTTATTACTTATATTATTATCAGTATAACATGCATTATTACCCCTATTATGCAGTTATTATCGCTAGAACTATAATAATCATACTTATTACTCCTAATATTATCAATGTCATGCATTATTACCCATATTATGCAGTTATTATCGCTAGAACTATAATAGTTATACTTATTACTTATACTATTATGAGTATAACATGCATTATTACCCCTGTTATGCAGTTATTATCGCTAGAACTACAATAATTATACTTCTTACTTTTATTATTATCAATATAACATGCACTATTACCCATATTATGCAGTTATTATCGCTCGAACTATAATAATTATACTTATTACTTTTATTATTATCAATATATCATGCACTATTACCCATATTATGCAGCTATTATCGCTAGAACTGTAATAGATATACTTATTACTTATATTATTATCAGTATAACATGCATTATTACCCCTATTATGCAGTTATTATCGCTAGAACTATAATAATTATACTTATTACTCCTAATATTATCAATGTCATGCATTATTACCCATATTATGCAGTTATTGTCGCTGGAACTGCAATAATTATACTTATTACTTATATTATTATCAGTATAACATGCATTATTACCCCTATTATGCAGTTATTATCGCTAGAACTATAATAATTATACTTATTACTCCTAATATTATCAATGTCATGCATTATTACCCATATTATGCAGTTATTATCGCTAGAACTACAATAATTATACTTATTACTCCCGATGTTATCAATATAACATGCATTATTACGCATATTATGCAGTTATTATAGCTAGAACTACTCTAATTATACTTACTACTTTTATTTTTATCAATATAACATGCACTATTACCCATATTATGCAGTTATTATCGCTAGAACTATAATAGATATACTTATTACTTATATTATTATCAGTATAACATGCATTATTACCCCTATTATGCAGTTATTATCGCTAGAACTATAATAATCATACTTATTACTCCTAATATTATCAATGTCATGCATTATTACCCATATTATGCAGTTATTATCGCTAGAACTATAATAGTTATACTTATTACTTATACTATTATGAGTATAACATGCATTATTACCCCTGTTATGCAGTTATTATCGCTAGAACTACAATAATTATACTTCTTACTTTTATTATTATCAATATAACATGCACTATTACCCATATTATGCAGTTATTATCGCTCGAACTATAATAATTATACTTATTACTTTTATTATTATCAATATATCATGCACTATTACCCATATTATGCAGCTATTATCGCTAGAACTGTAATAGATATACTTATTACTTATATTATTATCAGTATAACATGCATTATTACCCCTATTATGCAGTTATTATCGCTAGAACTATAATAATTATACTTATTACTCCTAATATTATCAATGTCATGCATTATTACCCATATTATGCAGTTATTGTCGCTGGAACTGCAATAATTATACTTATTACTTATATTATTATCAGTATAACATGCATTATTACCCCTATTATGCAGTTATTATCGCTAGAACTATAATAATTATACTTATTACTCCTAATATTATCAATGTCATGCATTATTACCCATATTATGCAGTTATTATCGCTAGAACTACAATAATTATACTTATTACTCCCGATGTTATCAATATAACATGCATTATTACGCATATTATGCAGTTATTATAGCTAGAACTACTCTAATTATACTTACTACTTTTATTTTTATCAATATAACATGCACTATTACCCATATTATGCAGTTATTATCGCTAGAACTATAATAGATATACTTATTACTTATATTATTATCAGTATAACATGCATTATTACCCCTATTATGCAGTTATTATCGCTGGAACTATAATAGATATACTTATTACTTATATTATTATCAGTATAACATGCATTATTACCCCTATTATGCAGTTATTATCGCTAGAACTACAATAATTATACTTTTACTCCCAATGTTATCAATATAACATGCATTATTACCCCTATTATGCAGTTATTATCCCTAGAAGTACAATAATTATACTTATTACTCCTAATATTATCAATATGTCATGCATTATTAGCCATATTATGCAGTTATTATCGCTAGAACTACACTAATTATACTTATTACTTTTATTATTATCAATGTAACATGCACTATTACCCGTATTATGCAGTTATTATCGCTCGAACTATAATAATTATACTTATTACTCCCAATGTTATCAATATAACATGCATTGTTACCCATATTATGCAGTTATTATCGCTGGAACTACAATAATTGTACTTATTACTTCCAATATTATCAATATAACATGCATTATTACCCATATTATACTGTTATTATCGTCAGAACTATTATACATATACTTATTACTCCCAATGTTATCAATATAACATGCATTATTACCCATATTATGCAGTTATTATCGTTAGAACTATAATAATTATACTTATTACTCCTAATGTTATCAATATAACATGCATTATTACCCATATTATGCAGTTATTATCCCGAGAAGTACAATAAATATACTTACTACTCCCAATATTATCAATATAATATGCATTATTACCCATATTATGCAGTTACTATCGCTAGAACTACAATAATTATACTTATTACTCCCAATATTATCAATATAACATGCATTATTACCCATATTATGCAGTTACTATCGCTAGAACTACAATAATTATACTTATTACTCCCAATATTATGAATATAGCATGCATTATTGCCCATATTATACTGTTATTGTTGTCAGAACTATAATAAATATACTTGTTACTTCCAATGTTATCAATATAACATGCATTACTACCCATATTATGCAGCTATTATCGTTAGAACTATAATAATTATACTTATTACTCCTAATGTTATCAATATAACATGCATTATTACCCATATTACGCAGCTATTATCGCTCGAACTATAATAATTATACTTATTACTTTTATTATTATCAATATAAAATGCACTATTACACATATTATGCAGTTATTATCGCTAGAACTACTCTAATTATACTTACTACTTTTATTATTATCAATATAACATGCACTATTACCCATATTATGCAGTTATTATCGCTAGAACTATAATAGTTA
>CAUYWW010000074.1:0-178000 GCA_963576845.1 Megachile leachella
GTTATTATCGCTAGAGCTGCAATAATTATACTTATTACTTATATTATTAGCAATATAACGTGCATTATTACCCATATTATGCAGTTATTATCGCTAGAACTGTAACAAATATACTTATTACTTTTGTGATCATCAATATAACATGAATTATTACCCATATTATGCAGTTATTATCGATAGAACTATAATAAATATACTTATTACTTTTATTATTATCAATATAACATGCATTATTACCCATATTGTGCAGTTATAATCGATAGAAGTATAATAAATATACTTATTACTTTTATTATTATTAATATAACATGCACCATTAGCCGTATTTCACTATTATTATCGATAGAACTATAATAAATATACTTATTACTTATATTATTAGCAATATAACATGCATTATTACCCATATTATGCAGTTATTATCGATAGAAGTATAATAAATATACTTGTTACTTTTATTATTATCAATATAACATGCATTATTACCCATATTATGCAGTTATTATCGATAGAACTGTAACAAATATACTTATTACTTTTGTGATCATCAACATAACATGCATTATTACCCATATTATGCTGTTATTATCGCTAGAACTGTAATAATTATACTTATTACTTATATTATTATCAATATAACATGCATTATTACCCATATAATGCAGTTATTATCGATAGAAGTATAATAAATATACTTATTACTTTTATTATTATTAATATAACATGCACTATTAGCCATATTTCACTATTATTATCGCTAGAACTCTAATAATTATACTTATTACTCCAGATATTATCAGTATAACATGCATTATTACCCACATAATGCAGTTATTATCGCTAGAGCTGTAATAATTATACTTATTACTTATATTATTATCAATATGACATGCATTATTACCCATATTATGCAGTTATTATCGATAGAACTATAATAATTATACTTATTACGCCCGATATTATCAATATAACATGCATTATTACCCATATAATGCAGTTATTATCGCTAGAGCTGCAATAATTATACTTATTACTTATATTATTATCAATATAACATGCATTATTACCCATATTATGCAGGTATTATCGCTAGAACTATAATAAATATACTTATTACTTCTATTATCATCAATATAACATGCATTATTATCCATATTATGCAGTTATTATCGATAGAACTACAATAAATATACTTATTACTTTTATTATTATCAATATACCATGCACTATTAGCCATATTTTACTATTACTATCGATGGAACTATAGTAATCATATTTATTACTCCCAACATTATCAATATAACATGCATGGTTACCCATATAATGGAGTTATTATAGCTAGAACTGTAATAATTATACTTACTACTTATATTATTATCAATATAACATACATTATTACCCATATAATGCAGTTATTATCGCTAGAGCTGTAATAATTATACTTATTACTTATATTATTATCAATATAACATGCATTATTATCCATATTAAGCAGTTATTATCGATAGAACTATAATAAATATACTTATTACTTTTATTATTATCAATATAACATGCACTATTAGCCATATTTTACTATTACTATCGATGGAACTATAATAATTATACTTATTACTCCCGATATTATCAATATAACATGCATGGTTACCCATATAATGGAGCTATTATAGCTAGAACTGTAATAATTATACTTACTACTTATATTATTATCAACATAACATACATTATTACCCATATAATGCAGTTATTATCGATAGAAGTATAATAAATATACTTATTACTTTTATTATTATTAATATAACATGCACCACTAGCCGTATTTCACTATTATTATCGCTAGAACTATAATAATTATACTTATTACTCCCGATATTATCAATATAACATGCATTATTACCCATAGAATGCAGTTATTATCGCTAGAGCTGTAATAATTATACTTATTACTTATATTATTATCAATATAACATGCATTATTACCCATATTGTGCAGTTATAATCGACAGAAGTATAATAAATATACTTATTACTTTTATTATTATTAATATAACATGCACCACTAGCCGTATTTCACTATTATTATCGCTAGAACTATAATAATTATACTCATTACTCCCGATATTATCAATATAACATGCATTATTACCCATATAATGCAGTTATTATCGCTAGAGCTGTAATAATTATACTTATTACTTATATTATTATCAATATAACATGCATTATTACCCATATTATGCAGTTATTATCGATAGAGCTGTAACAAATATACTTATTACTTTTGTGATCATCAATATAACATGCATTATTACCCATATTATGCAGTTATTATCGATAGAAGTATAATAAATATACTTATTACTTTTATTATTATTAATATAACATGCACTATTAGCCATATTTCACTATTATTATCGCTAGAACTATAATAATTATACTTATTACTCCAGATATTATCAGTATAACATGCATTATTACCCACATAATGCAGTTATTATCGCTAGAGCTGTAATAATTATACTTATTACTTATATTATTATCAATATAACATGCATTATTACCCATATTATGCAGTTATTATCGATAGAACTATAATAATTATACTTATTACTTTTATTATTATCAATATAACATGCATTATTACCCATATTATACAGTTATTATCGCTAGGACGGTAATAATTATCCTTATTTCTTATATTATTACCAATATAACATGCATTATTACCCATATTGTGCAGTTATAATCGATAGAAGTATAATAAATATACTTATTACTTTTATTATTATTAATATAACATGCACCATTAGCCGTATTTCACTATTATTATCGATAGAACTATAATAAATATACTTATTACTTATATTATTAGCAATATAACATGCATTATTACCCATATTATGCAGTTATTATCGATAGAAGTATAATAAATATACTTGTTACTTTTATTATTATCAATATAACATGCATTATTACCCATATTATGCAGTTATTATCGATAGAACTGTAACAAATATACTTATTACTTTTGTGATCATCAACATAACATGCATTATTACCCATATTATGCTGTTATTATCGCTAGAACTGTAATAATTATACTTATTACTTATATTATTATCAATATAACATGCATTATTACCCATATAATGCAGTTATTATCGATAGAAGTATAATAAATATATTTATTACTTTTATTATTATTAATATAACATGCACTATTAGCCATATTTCACTATTATTATCGCTAGAACTCTAATAATTATACTTATTACTCCAGATATTATCAGTATAACATGCATTATTACCCACATAATGCAGTTATTATCGCTAGAGCTGTAATAATTATACTTATTACTTATATTATTATCAATATGACATGCATTATTACCCATATTATGCAGTTATTATCGATAGAACTGTAACAAATATACTTATTACTTTTGTGATCATCAATATAACATGAATTATTACCCATATTATGCAGTTATTATCGATAGAACTATAATAAATATACTTATTACTTTTATTATTATCAATATAACATGCATTATTACCCATATTATACAGTTATTATCGCTAGGACTGTAATAATTATACTTATTTCTTATATTATTTCCAATATAACATGCATTATTACCCATATTGTGCAGTTATAATCGACAGAAGTATAATAAATATACTTATTACTTTTATTATTATTAATATAACATGCACCATTAGCCGTATTTCACTATTATTATCGCTAGAACTATAATAATTATACTTATTACTCCCGATATTATCAATATAACATGCATTATTACCCATATAATGCAGTTATTATCGCTAGAGCTGTAATAATTATACTTATTACTTATATTATTATCAATATAACATGCATTATTACCCATATTATGCAGTTATTATCGATAGAACTGTAACAAATATACTTATTACTTTTGTGATCATCAATATAACATGCATTATTACCCATATAATGCAGTTATTATCGCTAGAGCTGTAATAATTATACTTATTACTTATATTATTATCAATATAACATGCATTATTATCCATATTAAGCAGTTATTATCGATAGAACTATAATAAATATACTTATTACTTTTATTATTATCAATATAACATGCACTATTAGCCACATTTTGCTATTACTATCGATGGAACTATAATAATTATACTTATTACTCCCGATATTATCAATATAACATGCATGGTTACCCATATAATGGAGCTATTATAGCTAGAACTGTAATAATTATACTTACTACTTATATTATTATCAACATAACATACATTATTACCCATATAATGCAGTTATTATCGATAGAAGTATAATAAATATACTTATTACTTTTATTATTATTAATATAACATGCACTATTAGCCGTATTTCACTATTATTATCGCTAGAACTGTAATAATTATACTTATTACTCCCGATATTATCAATATAACATGCATTACTACCCATATAATGCAGTTATTATCGCTAGAGCTGTAATAATTGTACTTATTACTTATATTATTATCAATATAACATGCATTATTACCCATATTATGCAGTTATTATCGCTAGAACTGTAACAAATATACTTATTACATTTGTGATCATCAATATAACATGAATTATTACCCATATTATGCAGTTATTCTCGATAGAACTATAATAAATATACTTATTACCTTTATTATTATCAATATAACATGCATTATTACCCATATTATACAGTTATTATCGCTAGAAGTGTAATAATTATACTTATTTCTTATATTATTACCAATATAACATGCATTATTACCCATATTGTGCAGTTATAATCGATAGAACTATAATAAATGTACTTATTATTTATATTATTAGCAATATAACATGCATTATTACCCATATTATGCAGTTATTATCGATAGAACTATAGTAAATATACTTATTACTTATATTATCATCAATATAACATGCATTATTATCGATATTATGCAGTTATTATCGATAGAACTATAATAAATATACTTATTACTTTTATTGTTATCAATATAACATGCATTATTACCCATATAATGTAGTTATTATCGATAGAAGTATAATAAGTATACTTATTACTTCTCTTATTATCAATACAACATGCACCCTTGCCATATTTTACTAGTATTATCGCTAGAACTATAATAATTATACTTATTACTCCCGATATTACCAATATAACATCCATTATTACCCATGTAATGCAGTTACTATCGCTAGAACTGTAATGGTTATACTTATTACTTATATTATTATCAATATAACATGCATTGTTACCCATATTGTGCAGGTGTTATCGCTAGAGCTATAATAAATATACTTATTACTTCTATTATCATTAATATCACATGCATTATTGCCCATGTTATGCAGTTATTATCGATAGAACTATAGTAAATATACTTATTACTTTTATTATCATCAATGTAACATGCATTATTATCCATATTAAGCAGTTATTATCGATAGAACTATAATAAATATACTTATTACTTTTATTATTATCAATATAACATGCACTATTAGCCATATTTTACTATTACTATCGATGGAACTATGATAATTATACTTATTACTCCCGATATTATCAATATAACATGCATGGTTACCCATATAATGGAGCTATTATAGCTAGAACTGTAATAATTATACTTACTACTTATATTATTATCAATATAACATGCATTATTATCCATATAATGCAGTTATTATCGATAGAAGTATAATAAATATACTTATTACTCCCGATATTATCAATATAACATGCATTATTACCCATATAATGCAGTTATTATCGCTAGAGCTGTAATAATTATACTTATTACTTATATTATTATCAATATAACATGCATTATTATCCATATTAAGCAGTTATTATCGATAGAACTACAATAAATATACTTATTACTTTTATTATTATCAATATAACATGCACTATTAGCCATATTTTACTATTACTATCGATGGAACTATAATAATTATACTTATTACTCCCGATATTATCAATATAACATGCATGGTTACCCATATAATGGAGCTATTACAGCTAGAACTGTAATAATTATACTTACTACTTATATTATTATCCACATAACATACATTATTACCCATACAATGCAGTTATTATCGATAGAAGTATAATAAATATACTTATTACATTTATTATTATTAATATAACATGCACTATTAGCCGTATTTCACTATTATTATCGCTAGAACTGTAATAATTATACTTATTACTCCCGATATTATCAATATAACATGCATTACTACCCATATAATGCAGTTATTATCGCTAGAGCTGTAATAATTGTACTTATTACTTATATTATTATCAATATAACATGCATTATTACCCATATTATGCAGTTATTATCGCTAGAACTGTAACAAATATACTTATTACATTTGTGATCATCAATATAACATGAATTATTACCCATATTATGCAGTTATTCTCGATAGAACTATAATAAATATACTTATTACCTTTATTATTATCAATATAACATGCATTATTACCCATATTATACAGTTATTATCGCTAGAAGTGTAATAATTATACTTATTTCTTATATTATTACCAATATAACATGCATTATTACCCATATTGTGCAGTTATAATCGATAGAACTATAATAAATGTACTTATTATTTATATTATTAGCAATATAACATGCATTATTACCCATATTATGCAGTTATTATCGATAGAACTATAGTAAATATACTTATTACTTATATTATCATCAATATAACATGCATTATTATCGATATTATGCAGTTATTATCGATAGAACTATAATAAATATACTTATTACTTTTATTATTATCAATATAACATGCATTATTACCCATATAATGTAGTTATTATCGATAGAAGTATAATAAGTATACTTATTACTTCTCTTATTATCAATACAACATGCACCCTTGCCATATTTTACTAGTATTATCGCTAGAACTATAATAATTATACTTATTACTCCCGATATTACCAATATAACATCCATTATTACCCATGTAATGCAGTTACTATCGCTAGAACTGTAATAGTTATACTTATTACTTATATTATTATCAATATAACATGCATTGTTACCCATATTGTGCAGGTGTTATCGCTAGAACTATAATAAATATACTTATTACTTCTATTATCATTAATATCACATGCATTATTGCCCATGTTATGCAGTTATTATCGATAGAACTATAGTAAATATACTTATTACTTTTATTATCATCAATGTAACATGCATTATTATCCATATTAAGCAGTTATTATCGATAGAACTATAATAAATATACTTATTACTTTTATTATTATCAATATAACATGCACTATTAGCCATATTTTACTATTACTATCGATGGAACTATGATAATTATACTTATTACTCCCGATATTATCAATATAACATGCATGGTTACCCATATAATGGAGCTATTATAGCTAGAACTGTAATAATTATACTTACTACTTATATTATTATCAATATAACATACATTATTACCCATATAATGCAGTTATTATCGATAGAAGTATAATAAATATACTTATTACTCCCGATATTATCAATATAACATGCATTATTACCCATATAATGCAGTTATTATCGCTAGAGCTGTAATAATTATACTTATTACTTATATTATTATCAATATAACATGCATTATTATCCATATTAAGCAGTTATTATCGATAGAACTACAATAAATATACTTATTACTTTTATTATTATCAATATAACATGCACTATTAGCCATATTTTACTATTACTATCGATGGAACTATAATAATTATACTTATTACTCCCGATATTATCAATATAACATGCATGGTTACCCATATAATGGAGCTATTACTGCTAGAACTGTAATAATTATACTTACTACTTATATTATTATCCACATAACATACATTATTACCCATATAATGCAGTTATTATCGATAGAAGTATAATAAATATACTTATTACATTTATTATTATTAATATAACATGCACCATTAGCCGTATTTCACTATTATTATCGCTAGAACTATAATAATTATACTTATTACTCCCGATATTATCAATATAACATGCATTACTACCCATATAATGCAGTTATTATCGCTAGAGCTGTAATAATTGTACTTATTACTTATATTATTATCAATATAACATGAATTATTACCCATATTATGCAGTTATTATCGATAGAACTATAATAAATATACTTATTACTTTTATTATTATCAATATAACATGCATTATTACCCATATTATACAGTTATTATCGCTAGAACTGTAATAATTATACTTATTTCTTATATTATTACCAATATAACATGCATTATTACCCATATTGTGCAGTTATAATCGATCGAACTATAATAAATGTACTTATTACTTATATTATTAGCAATATAACATGCATTATTACCCATATAATGCAGTTATTATCGATAGAAGTATAATGAATATACCTAGTACTTTTATTGTCATCAATATAACATGCATTATTACCCATATTATGCAGGTATTATCGCTAGAACTATAATAAATATACTTATTACTTTTATTATTATCAATATAACATGCATTATTACCCACATAATGTAGTTATTATCGATAGAAGTATAATAAATATACTTATTACTTCTCTTATTATCAATACAACATGCACCCTTGCCATATTTTACTAGTATTATCGCTAGAACTATAATAATTATACTTATTACTCCCGACATTACCAATATAACATCCATTATTACCCATGTAATGCAGTTACTATCGCTAGAACTGTAATAGTTATACTTATTACTTATATTATTATCAATATAACATGCATTGTTACCCATATTGTGCAGGTGTTATCGCTAGAACTATAATAAATATACTTATTACTTCTATTATCATCAATATCACATGCATTATTGCCCATATTACGCAGTTATTATCGATAGAACTATAGTAAATATACTTATTATTTATATTATCATCAATGTAACATGCATTATTATCCATATTAAGCAGTTATTATCGATAGAACTATAATAAATATACTTATTACTTTTATTATTATCAATATAACATGCACTATTAGCCATATTTTACTATTACTATCGATGGAACTATGATAATTATACTTATTACTCCCGATATTATCAATATAACATGCATGGTTACCCATATAATGGAGCTATTATAGCTAGAACTGTAATAATTATACTTACTACTTATATTATTATCAATATAACATGCATTATTATCCATATAATGCAGTTATTATCGATAGAAGTATAATAAATATACTTATTACTCCCGATATTATCAATATAACATGCATTATTACCCATATAATGCAGTTATTATCGCTAGAGCTGTAATAATTATACTTATTACTTATATTATTATCAATATAACATGCATTATTATCCATATTAAGCAGTTATTATCGATAGAACTACAATAAATATACTTATTACTTTTATTATTATCAATATAACATGCACTATTAGCCATATTTTACTATTACTATCGATGGAACTATAATAATTATACTTATTACTCCCGATATTATCAATATAACATGCATGGTTACCCATATAATGGAGCTATTACAGCTAGAACTGTAATAATTATACTTACTACTTATATTATTATCCACATAACATACATTATTACCCATACAATGCAGTTATTATCGATAGAAGTATAATAAATATACTTATTACATTTATTATTATTAATATAACATGCACTATTAGCCGTATTTCACTATTATTATCGCTAGAACTGTAATAATTATACTTATTACTCCCGATATTATCAATATAACATGCATTACTACCCATATAATGCAGTTATTATCGCTAGAGCTGTAATAATTGTACTTATTACTTATATTATTATCAATATAACATGCATTATTACCCATATTATGCAGTTATTATCGCTAGAACTGTAACAAATATACTTATTACATTTGTGATCATCAATATAACATGAATTATTACCCATATTATGCAGTTATTCTCGATAGAACTATAATAAATATACTTATTACCTTTATTATTATCAATATAACATGCATTATTACCCATATTATACAGTTATTATCGCTAGAAGTGTAATAATTATACTTATTTCTTATATTATTACCAATATAACATGCATTATTACCCATATTGTGCAGTTATAATCGATAGAACTATAATAAATGTACTTATTATTTATATTATTAGCAATATAACATGCATTATTACCCATATTATGCAGTTATTATCGATAGAACTATAGTAAATATACTTATTACTTATATTATCATCAATATAACATGCATTATTATCGATATTATGCAGTTATTATCGATAGAACTATAATAAATATACTTATTACTTTTATTATTATCAATATAACATGCATTATTACCCATATAATGTAGTTATTATCGATAGAAGTATAATAAGTATACTTATTACTTCTCTTATTATCAATACAACATGCACCCTTGCCATATTTTACTAGTATTATCGCTAGAACTATAATAATTATACTTATTACTCCCGATATTACCAATATAACATCCATTATTACCCATGTAATGCAGTTACTATCGCTAGAACTGTAATAGTTATACTTATTACTTATATTATTATCAATATAACATGCATTGTTACCCATATTGTGCAGGTGTTATCGCTAGAACTATAATAAATATACTTATTACTTCTATTATCATTAATATCACATGCATTATTGCCCATGTTATGCAGTTATTATCGATAGAACTATAGTAAATATACTTATTACTTTTATTATCATCAATGTAACATGCATTATTATCCATATTAAGCAGTTATTATCGATAGAACTATAATAAATATACTTATTACTTTTATTATTATCAATATAACATGCACTATTAGCCATATTTTACTATTACTATCGATGGAACTATGATAATTATACTTATTACTCCCGATATTATCAATATAACATGCATGGTTACCCATATAATGGAGCTATTATAGCTAGAACTGTAATAATTATACTTACTACTTATATTATTATCAATATAACATACATTATTACCCATATAATGCAGTTATTATCGATAGAAGTATAATAAATATACTTATTACTCCCGATATTATCAATATAACATGCATTATTACCCATATAATGCAGTTATTATCGCTAGAGCTGTAATAATTATACTTATTACTTATATTATTATCAATATAACATGCATTATTATCCATATTAAGCAGTTATTATCGATAGAACTACAATAAATATACTTATTACTTTTATTATTATCAATATAACATGCACTATTAGCCATATTTTACTATTACTATCGATGGAACTATTATAATTATACTTATTACTCCCGATATTATCAATATAACATGCATGGTTACCCATATAATGGAGCTATTACAGCTAGAACTGTAATAATTATACTTACTACTTATATTATTATCCACATAACATACATTATTACCCATATAATGCAGTTATTATCGATAGAAGTATAATAAATATACTTATTACATTTATTATTATTAATATAACATGCACCATTAGCCGTATTTCACTATTATTATCGCTAGAACTATAATAATTATACTTATTACTCCCGATATTATCAATATAACATGCATTACTACCCATATAATGCAGTTATTATCGCTAGAGCTGTAATAATTGTACTTATTACTTATATTATTATCAATATAACATGAATTATTACCCATATTATGCAGTTATTATCGATAGAACTATAATAAATATACTTATTACTTTTATTATTATCAATATAACATGCATTATTACCCATATTATACAGTTATTATCGCTAGAACTGTAATAATTATACTTATTTCTTATATTATTACCAATATAACATGCATTATTACCCATATTGTGCAGTTATAATCGATCGAACTATAATAAATGTACTTATTACTTATATTATTAGCAATATAACATGCATTATTACCCATATAATGCAGTTATTATCGATAGAAGTATAATGAATATACCTAGTACTTTTATTGTCATCAATATAACATGCATTATTACCCATATTATGCAGGTATTATCGCTAGAACTATAATAAATATACTTATTACTTTTATTATTATCAATATAACATGCATTATTACCCACATAATGTAGTTATTATCGATAGAAGTATAATAAATATACTTATTACTTCTCTTATTATCAATACAACATGCACCCTTGCCATATTTTACTAGTATTATCGCTAGAACTATAATAATTATACTTATTACTCCCGACATTACCAATATAACATCCATTATTACCCATGTAATGCAGTTACTATCGCTAGAACTGTAATAGTTATACTTATTACTTATATTATTATCAATATAACATGCATTGTTACCCATATTGTGCAGGTGTTATCGCTAGAACTATAATAAATATACTTATTACTTCTATTATCATCAATATCACATGCATTATTGCCCATATTACGCAGTTATTATCGATAGAACTATAGTAAATATACTTATTATTTATATTATCATCAATGTAACATGCATTATTATCCATATTAAGCAGTTATTATCGATAGAACTATAATAAATATACTTATTACTTTTATTATTATCAATATAACATGCACTATTAGCCATATTTTACTATTACTATCGATGGAACTATGATAATTATACTTATTACTCCCGATATTATCAATATAACATGCATGGTTACCCATATAATGGAGCTATTATAGCTAGAACTGTAATAATTATACTTACTACTTATATTATTATCAATATAACATGCATTATTATCCATATTAAGCAGTTTTTATCGATAGAACTACAATAAATATACTTATTACTTTTATTATTATCAATATAACATGCACTATTAGCCATATTTTACTATTACTATCGATGGAACTATAATAATTATACTTATTACTCCCGATATTATCAATATAACATGCATGGTTACCCATATAATGGAGCTATTATAGCTAGAACTGTAATAATTATACTTACTACTTATATTATTATCAACATAACATACATTATTACCCATATAATGCAGTTATTATCGATAGAAGTATAATAAATATACTTATTACTTTTATTATTATTAATATAACATGCACCATTAGCCGTATTTCACTATTATTATCGCTAGAACTATAATAATTATACTTATTACTCCCGATATTATCAATATAACATGCATTACTACCCATATAATGCAGTTATTATCGCTAGAGCTGTAATAATTGTACTTATTACTTATATTATTATCAATATAACATGCATTATTACCCATATTATGCAGTTATTATCGATAGAACTATAATAAATATACTTATTACTTTTATTATTATCAATATAACATGCACTATTAGCCATATTTTACTATTACTATCGATGGAACTATAATAATTATACTTATTACTCCCGATATTATCAATATAACATGCATGGTTACCCATATAATGGAGCTATTATAGCTAGAACTGTAATAATTATACTTACTACTTATATTATTATCAACATAACATACAATATTATCCATATAATGCAGTTATTATCGATAGAAGTATAATAAATATACTTATTACTTTTATTATTATTAATATAACATGCACCATTAGCCGTATTTCACTATTATTATCGCTAGAACTATAATAATTATATTTATTACTCCCGATATTATCAATATGCCATGCATTACTACCCATATAATGCAGTTATTATCGCTAGAGCTGTAATAATTGTACTTATTACTTATATTATTATCAATATAACATGCATTATTACCCATATTATGCAGTTATTATCGATAGAACTATAATAAATATACTTATTACTTTTATTATTATCAATATAACATGCACTGTTAGCCATATTTTACTATTACTATTGCTAGAACTATAATAATTATACTTATTACTCCCGATATTATCAATATAACATGCATTATTACCCATATAATGCAGTTATTATCGCTAGAGCTGCAATAATTATACTTATTACTTATATTATTATCAATATAACATGCATTATTACCCATATAATGCAGTTATTATCGATAGAAGTATAATAAATATACTTATTACTTTTATTATTATTAATATAACATGTACTATTAGCCGTATTTCACTATTATTATCGCTAGAACTATAATAATTATACTTATTACTCCCGATATTATCAATATAACATGCATTACTACCCATATAATGCCGTTATTATCGCTAGAGCTGTAATAATTATACTTATTACTTATATTATTATCAATATAACATGCATTATTACCCATATTATGCAGTTATTATCGATAGAACTGTAACAAATATACTTATTACTTTTGTGATCATCAATATAACATGCATTATTACCCATATTATGCCGTTATTATCGCTAGAACTGTAATAATTATACTTATTACATATATTATTATCAATATAACATGCATTATTACCCATATAATGCAGTTATTATCGATAGAAGTATAATAAATATACTTATTACTTCTATTATCATCAATATCACATGCATGATTGCCCATATTATGCAGTTATTATCGATAGATCTATAGTAAATATACTTATTACTTTTATTATTATCAATATAACATGCACTATCAGCCATATTTTACTATTACTATTGCTAGAACTATAATAATTATACCTATTACTCCCGATATTATCAGTATAACATGCATTATTACCCACATAATGCAGTTATTATCGCTGGAGCTGTAATAATTATACTTATTACTTATAATATTATCAATATAACATGCATTATTACCCATATTATGCAGTTATTATCGATAGAACTATACTAATTATACTTATTACGCCCGATATTATCAATATAACATGCATTATTACCCATATTATGCAGGTATTATCGCTAGAACTATAATAAATATACTTATTACTTCTATTATCATCAATATAACATGCATTAGTACCAACATTATGCAGTTATTATCGATAGAACTATAGTAAATATACTTATTACTTATATTATCATCAATGTAACATACATTATTATCGATATTATGCAGTTATTATCGATAGAACTATAATAAATATACTTATTACTTTTATTATTATCAACATAACATGCATTATTATCCATATTAAGCAGTTATTATCGATAGAACTACAATAAATATACTTATTACTTTTACTATTATCAATATAACATGCACTATTAGCCATATTTTACTATTACTATCGATGGAACTATAATAATTATACTTATTACTCCCGATATTACCAATATAACATCCATTATTACCCATGTAATGCAGTTACTATCGCTAGAACTGTAATAGTTATACTTATTACTTATATTATTATCAATGTAACATGCATTATTATCCATATTAAGCAGTTATTATCGATAGAACTATAATAAATATACTTATTACTTTTATTATTATCAATATAACATGCACTATTAGCCATATTTTACTATTACTATCGATGGAACTATGATAATTATACTTATTACTCCCGATATTATCAATATAACATGCATGGTTACCCATATAATGGAGCTATTATAGCTAGAACTGTAATAATTATACTTACTACTTATATTATTATCAATATAACATGCATTATTATCCATATTAAGCAGTTATTATCGATAGAACTACAATAAATATACTTATTACTTTTATTATTATCAATATAACATGCACTATTAGCCATATTTTACTATTACTATCGATGGAACTATAATAATTATACTTATTACTCCCGATATTATCAATATAACATGCATGGTTACCCATATAATGGAGCTATTATAGCTAGAACTGTAATAATTATACTTACTACTTATATTATTATCAACATAACATACATTATTACCCATATAATGCAGTTATTATCGATAGAAGTATAATAAATATACTTATTACTTTTATTATTATTAATATAACATGCACCATTAGCCGTATTTCACTATTATTATCGCTAGAACTATAATAATTATACTTATTACTCCCGATATTATCAATATAACATGCATTACTACCCATATAATGCAGTTATTATCGCTAGAGCTGTAATAATTGTACTTATTACTTATATTATTATCAATATAACATGCATTATTACCCATATTATGCAGTTATTATCGATAGAACTATAATAAATATACTTATTACTTTTATTATTATCAATATAACATGCACTATTAGCCATATTTTACTATTACTATCGATGGAACTATAATAATTATACTTATTACTCCCGATATTATCAATATAACATGCATGGTTACCCATATAATGGAGCTATTATAGCTAGAACTGTAATAATTATACTTACTACTTATATTATTATCAACATAACATACAATATTACCCATATAATGCAGTTATTATCGATAGAAGTATAATAAATATACTTATTACTTTTATTATTATTAATATAACATGCACCATTAGCCGTATTTCACTATTATTATCGCTAGAACTATAATAATTATATTTATTACTCCCGATATTATCAATATAACATGCATTACTACCCATATAATGCAGTTATTATCGCTAGAGCTGTAATAATTGTACTTATTACTTATATTATTATCAATATAACATGCATTATTATCCATATTAAGCAGTTATTATCGATAGAACTATAATAAATATACTTATTACTTTTATTATTATCAATATAATATGCACTATTAGCCATATTTTACTATTACTATCGATGGAACTATAGTAATTATACTTATTACTCCCGATATTATCAATATAACATGCATGGTTACCCATATAATGGAGCTATTACAGCTGGAACTGTAATAATTATACTTACTACTTATATTATTATCAACATAACATACATTATTACCCATATAATGCAGTTATTATCGATAGAAGTATAATAAATATACTTATTACTTTTATTATTATTAATATAACATGCACTATTAGCCGTATTTCGCTATTATTATCGCTAGAACTATAATAATTATACTTATTACTCCCGATATTATCAATATAACATGCATTACTACCCATATAATGCAGTTATTATCGCTAGAGCTGTAATAATTGTACTTATTACTTATATTATTATCAATATAACATGCATTATTACCCATATTATGCAGTTATTATCGATAGAACTATAATAAATATACTTATTACTTTTATTATTATCAATATAACATGCTCTGTTAGCCATATTTTACTATTACTATTGCTAGAACTATAATAATTATACTTATTACTCCCGATATTATCAATATAACATGCATTATTACCCATATAATGCAGTTATTATCGCTAGAGCTGCAATAATTATAC
Source organism: Megachile leachella (assembly GCA_963576845.1). Classification (NCBI taxonomy): domain Eukaryota; kingdom Metazoa; phylum Arthropoda; class Insecta; order Hymenoptera; family Megachilidae; genus Megachile; species Megachile leachella. The sequence goes on from CAUYWW010000074.1 coordinate 17,374, forward strand.
TTATTACTTATATTATTATCAATATAACATGCATTATTACCCATATAATGCAGTTATTATCGATAGAAGTATAATAAATATACTTATTACTTTTATTATTATTAATATAACATGCACTATTAGCCGTATTTCACTATTATTATCGCTAGAACTATAATAATTGTACTTATTACTCCCGATATTATCAATATAACATGCATTACTACCCATATAATGCCGTTATTATCGCTAGAGCTGTAATAATTATACTTATTACTTATATTATTATCAATATAACATGCATTATTACCCATATTATGCAGTTATTATCGATAGAACTGTAACAAATATACTTATTACTTTTGTGATCATCAATATAACATGCATTATTACCCATATTATGCTGTTATTATCGCTAGAACTGTAATAATTATACTTATTACATATATTATTATCAATATAACATGCATTATTACCCATATAATGCAGTTATTATCGATAGAAGTATAATAAATATACTTATTACTTCTATTATCATCAATATCACATGCATGATTGCCCATATTATGCAGTTATTATCGATAGATCTATAGTAAATATACTTATTACTTTTATTATTATCAATATAACATGCACTATCAGCCATATTTTACTATTACTATTGCTAGAACTATAATAATTATACCTATTACTCCCGATATTATGAGTATAACATGCATTATTACCCACATAATGCAGTTATTATCGCTGGAGTTGTAATAATTATACTTATTACTTATAATATTATCAATATAACATGCATTATTACCCATATTATGCAGTTATTATCGATAGAACTATACTAATTATACTTATTACGCCCGATATTATCAATATAACATGCATTATTACCCATATAATGCAGTTATTATCGCTAGAGCTGCGATAATTATACGTATTACTTATATTATTATCAATATAACATGCATTATTACCCATATTATGCAGGTATTATCGCTAGAACTATAATAAATATACTTATTACTTCTATTATCATCAATATAACATGCATTAGTACCAACATTATGCAGTTATTATCGATAGAACTATAGTAAATATACTTATTACTTATATTATCATCAATGTAACATACATTATTATCGATATTATGCAGTTATTATCGATAGAACTATAATAAATATACTTATTACTTTTATTATTATCAACATAACATGCATTATTATCCATATTAAGCAGTTATTATCGATAGAACTACAATAAATATACTTATTACTTTTACTATTATCAATATAACATGCACTATTAGCCATATTTTACTATTACTATCGATGGAACTATAATAATTATACTTATTACTCCCGATATTATCAATATAACATGCATGGTTACCCATATAATGGAGCTATTATAGCTAGAACTGTAATAATTATACTTACTACTTATATTATTATCAACATAACATACATTATTACCCATATAATGCAGTTATTATCGATAGAAGTATAATAAATATACTTATTACTTTTATTATTATCAATATAACATGCATTATTACCCATATTATACAGTTATTATCGCTAGAACTGTAATAATTATACTTATTTCTTATATTATTACCAATATAACATGCATTATTACCCATATTGTGCAGTTATAATCGATCGAACTATAATAAATGTACTTATTACTTATATTATTAGCAATATAACATGCATTATTACCCATATAATGCAGTTATTATCGCTAGAGCTGTAATAATTGTACTTATTACTTATATTATTATCAATATAACATGCATTATTACCCATATAATGCAGTTATTATCGCTAGAGCTGTAATAATTGTACTTATTACTTATATTATTATCAATATAACATGAATTATTACCCATATTATGCAGTTATTATCGATAGAACTATAATAAATATACTTATTACTTTTATTATTATCAATATAACATGCATTATTACCCATATTATACAGTTATTATCGCTAGAACTGTAATAATTATACTTATTTCTTATATTATTACCAATATAACATGCATTATTACCCATATTGTGCAGTTATAATCGATCGAACTATAATAAATGTACTTATTACTTATATTATTAGCAATATAACATGCATTATTACCCATATAATGCAGTTATTATCGATAGAAGTATAATGAATATACCTAGTACTTTTATTGTCATCAATATAACATGCATTATTACCCATATTATGCAGGTATTATCGCTAGAACTATAATAAATATACTTATTACTTTTATTATTATCAATATAACATGCATTATTACCCACATAATGTAGTTATTATCGATAGAAGTATAATAAATATACTTATTACTTCTCTTATTATCAATACAACATGCACCCTTGCCATATTTTACTAGTATTATTGCTAGAACTATAATAATTATACTTATTACTCCCGATATTACCAATATAACATCCATTATTACCCATGTAATGCAGTTACTATCGCTAGAACTGTAATAGTTATACTTATTACTTATATTATTATCAATATAACATGCATTGTTACCCATATTGTGCAGGTGTTATCGCTAGAACTATAGTAAATATACTTCTTATTTATATTATCATCAATGTAACATGCATTATTATCCATATTAAGCAGTTATTATCGATAGAACTATAATAAATATACTTATTACTTTTATTATTATCAATATAACATGCACTATTAGCCATATTTTACTATTACTATCGATGGAACTATGATAATTATACTTATTACTCCCGATATTATCAATATAACATGCATGGTTACCCATATAATGGAGCTATTATAGCTAGAACTGTAATAATTATACTTACTACTTATATTATTATCAATATAACATGCATTATTATCCATATTAAGCAGTTATTATCGATAGAAAGACAATAAATATACTTATTACTTTTATTATTATCAATATAACATGCACTATTAGCCATATTTTACTATTACTATCGATGGAACTATAATAATTATACTTATTACTCCCGATATTATCAATATAACATGCATGGTTACCCATATAATGGAGCTATTATAGCTAGAACTGTAATGATTATACTTACTACTTATATTATTATCAACATAACATACATTATTACCCATATAATGCAGTTATTATCGATAGAAGTATAATAAATATACTTATTACTTTTATTATTATTAATATAACATGCACTATTAGCCGTATTTCACTATTATTATCGCTAGAACTATAATAATTATACTTATTACTCCCGATATTATCAATATAACATGCATTACTACCCATATAATGCAGTTATTATCGCTAGAGCTGTAATAATTGTACTTATTACTTATATTATTATCAATATAACATGCATTATTACCCATATTATGCAGTTATTATCGATAGAACTATAATAAATATACTTATTACTTTTATTATTATCAATATAACATGCACTGTTAGCCATATTTTACTATTACTATTGCTAGAACTATAATAATTATACTTATTACTCCCGATATTATCAATATAACATGCATTATTACCCATATAATGCAGTTATTATCGCTAGAGCTGCAATAATTATACTTATTACTTATATTATTATCAATATAACATGCATTATTACCCTTATAATGCAGTTATTATCGATAGAAGTATAATAAATATACTTATTACTTTTATTATTATTAATATAACATGCACTATTAGCCGTATTTCACTATTATTATCGCTAGAACTATAATAATTATACTTATTACTCCCGATATTATCAATATAACATGCATTGCTACCCATATAATGCAGTTATTATCGCTAGAGCTGTAATAATTATACTTATTACTTATATTATTATCAATATAACATGCATTATTACCCATATTGTGCAGTCATAATCGATAGAACTATAATAAATATACTTATTACTTATATTATTAGCAATATAACATGCATTATTACCCATATTATGCAGTTGTTATCGATAGAAGTATAATAAATATACTTGTTACTTTTATTATTATCAATATAACATGCATTATTACCCATATTATGCAGTTATTATCGATAGAACTGTAACAAATATACTTATTACTTTTGTGATCATCAATATAACATGCATTATTACCCATATTATGCTGATATTATCGCTAGAACTGTAATAATTATACTTATTACTTATATTATTATCAATATAACATGCATTATTACCTATATAATGCAGTTATTATCGATAGAAGTATAATAAATATACTTATTACTTCTATTATCATCAATATCACATGCATGATTGCCCATATTATGCAGTTATTATCGATAGATCTATAGTAAATATACTTATTACTTATATTATCATCAATGTAACATGCATTATTATCCATATTAAGCAGTTATTATCGATAGAACTATAATAAATATACTTATTACTTTTACTATTATCAATATAACATGCACTATTAGCCATATTTTACTATTACTATCGATGGAACTATGATAATTATACTTATTACTCCCGATATTATCAATATAACATGCATTATTACCCATATAATGCAGTTATTATCGCTAGAGCTTCAATAATTATACTTATTACTTATATTATTAGCAATATAACGTGCATTATTACCCATATTATGCAGTTATTATCGCTAGAACTGTAACAAATATACTTATTACTTTTGTGATCATCAATATAACATGAATTATTACCCATATTATGCAGTTATTATCGATAGATCTATAATAAATATACTTATTACTTTTATTATTATCAATATAACATGCATTATTACCCATATTATACAGTTATTATCGCTAGGACTGTAATAATTATACTTATTTCTTATATTATTACCAATATAACATGCATTATTACCCATATTGTGCAGTTATAATCGATAGAAGTATAATAAATATACTTGTCACTTTTATTATTATCAATATAACATGCATTATTACCCATATAATGCAGTTATTATCGCTAGAGCTGTAATAATTGTACTTCTTACTTATATTATTATCAATATAACATGCATTATTACCCATATTATGCAGTTATTATCGATAGAACTATAATAAATATACTTATTACTTTTATTATTATCAATATAACATGCACTATTAGCCATATTTTACTATTACTATTGCTAGAACTATAATAATTATACTTATTACTCCCGATATTATCAATATAACATGCATTATTACCCATATAATGCAGCTATTATCGCTAGAGCTGCAATAATTATATTTATTACTTATATTATTAGCAATATAACGTGCATTATTACCCATATTATGCCGTTATTATCGCTAGAACTGTAACAAATATACTTATTACTTTTGTGATCATCAATATAACATGAATTATTACCCATATGATACAGTTATTATCGATAGAACTATAATAAATATACTTATTACTTTTATTATTATCAATATAACATGCATTATTACCCATATTATACAGTTATTATCGATAGAACTATAGTAAATATACTTATTATTTATATTATCATCAATGTAACATGCATTATTATCCATATTAAGCAGTTATTATCGATAGAACTATAATAAATATACTTATTACTATTATTGTTATCAATATAACATGCACCATTAGCCGTATTTCACTTTTACTATCGCTAGGACTATAATAATTATACTTATTACTCCCGATATTATCAATATAACATGCATTATTACCCATATAATGCAGTTATTATCGCTAGAGCTGTAATAATTATACTTATTACTTACATTATTATCAATATAACATGCATTATTACCCATATTATGCAGTTATTATCGATAGAACTATAATAAATATACTTATTACTTTTATTATTATCAATATAACATGCACTATTAGCCATACTTTACTATTACTACTGCTAGAACTATAATAATTATACTTACTACTCCCGATATTATCAATATAACATGCATTCTTACCCATATAATGCAGTTATTATCGCTAGAGCTGCAATAATTATACTTATTACTTATATTATTAGCAATATAACGTGCATTATTACCCATATTATGCAGTTATTATCGCTAGAACTGTAACAAATATACTTATTACTTTTGTGATCATCAATATAACATGAATTATTACCCATATTATGCAGTTATTATCGATAGAACTATAATAAATATACTTATTACTTTTATTATTATCAATATAACATGCATTATTAATCATATTATACAGTTATTATCGCTGGAACTGTAATAATTATACTTATTACTTTTGTGATCATCAATATAACATGCATTATTACCCATATTGTGCAGTTATAATCGATAGAACGGTAATAAATATACTTATTACTTATATTATTAGCAATATAACATGCATTATTACCCATATTATGCAGTTATTATCGATAGAAGTATAATAAATATACTTGTTACTTTTATTATTATCAATATAACATGCATTATTACCCATATTATGCAGTTATTATCGATAGAACTGTAACAAATATACTTATTACTTTTGTGATCATCAATATAACATGCATTATTACCCATATTATGCTGTTATTATCGCTAGAACTGTAATAATTATACTTATTACTTATATTATTATCAATAGAACATGCACTATTAGCCGTATTTCACTATTATTATCGCTAGAACTATAATAATTATACTTATTACTCCAGATATTATCAGTATAACATGCATTATTACCCATATAATGCAGTTATTATCGCTAGAGCTGTAATAATTATACTTATTACTTATAATATTATCAATATAACATGCATTATTACCCACATTATGCAGTTATTATCGATAGAACTATACTAATTATACTTATTACGCCCGATATTATCAATATAACATGCATTATTACCCATATAATGCAGTTATTATCGCTAGAGCTGCAATAATTATACGTATTACTTATATTATTATCAATGTAACATGCATTATTATCCATATTATGCAGTTATTATCGATAGAACTATAATAAATATACTTATTACTTTTATTATTATCAATATAACATGCATGGTTACCCATATAATGGAGTTATTATAGCTAGAACTGTAATAATTATACTTACTACTTATATTATTATCAATATAACATACATTATTACCCATATAATGCAGTTATTATCGATAGAAGTATAATAAATATACTTATTACTTTTATTATTATTAATATAACATGCACTATTAGCCGTATTTCACTATTATTATCGCTAGAACTATAATAATTATACTTATTACTCCCGATATTATCAATATAACATGCATTACTACCCATATAATGCAGTTATTATCGCTAGAGCTGTAATAATTGTACTTATTACTTATATTATTATCAATATAACATGCATTATTACCCATATTATGCAATTATTATCGATAGAACTATAATAAATATACTTATTACTTTTATTATTATCAATATAACATGCACTATTAGCCATATTTTACTATTACTATTGCTAGAACTATAATAATTATACTTATTACTCCAGATATTATCAGTATAACATGCATTATTACCCACATAATGCAGTTATTATCGCTAGAGCTGTAATAATTATACTTATTACTTATATTATTAGCAATATAACGTGCATTATTACCCATATTATGCCGTTATTATCGCTAGAACTGTAACAAATATACTTATTACTTTTGTGATCATCAATATAACATGAATTATTACCCATATGATGCAGTTATTATCGATAGAACTATAATAAATATACTTATTACTTTTATTATTATCAATATAACATGCATTATTACCCATATTATACAGTTATTCTCGCTAGAACTGTAATAATTATACTTATTTCTTATATTATTAGCAATATAACATGCATTATTACCCATATTGTGCTGTTATAATCGATAGAACTATAATAAATGTATTTATTACTTATATTATTAGCAATATAACATGCATTATTACCCACATTATGCAGTCATTATCGATAGAAGTATAATAAATATATTTGTTACTTTTATTATTATCAATATAACATGCATTATTACCCATATTATGCAGTTATTATCGATAGAACTGTAACAAATATACTTATTACTTTTGTGATCATCAATATAACATGCATTATTACCCATATTATGCTGTTATTATCGCTAGAACTGTAATAATTATACTTATTACTTATATTATTATCAATATAACATGCATTATTACCCATATAATGCAGTTATTATCGATAGAAGTATAATAAATATACTTATTACTTTTATTATTATTAATATAATATGCACTATTAGCTATATTTCACTATTATTATCGCTAGAACTATAATAATTATACTTATTACTCCAGATATTATCAGTATAACATGCATTATTACCCACATAATGCAGTTATTATCGCTAGAGCTGTAATAATTATACTTATTACTTATATTATTAGCAATATAACGTGCATTATTACCCATATTATGCAGTTATTATCGCTAGAACTGTAACAAATATACTTATTACTTTTGTGATCATCAATATAACATGAATTATTACCCATATTATGCAGTTATTATCGATAGAACTATAATAAATATACTTATTACTTTTATTATTATCAATATAACATGCATTATTAATCATATTATACAGTTATTATCGCTGGAACTGTAATAATTATACTTATTACTTTTGTGATCATCAATATAACATGCATTATTACCCATATTGTGCAGTTATAATCGATAGAACTGTAATAAATATACTTATTACTTATATTATTAGCAATATAACATGCATTATTACCCATATTATGCAGTTATTATCGATAGAAGTATAATAAATATACTTGTTACTTTTGTGATCATCAATATAACATGAATTATTACCCATATTATGCAGTTATTATCGATAGATCTATAATAAATATACTTATTACTTTTATTATTATCAATATAACATGCATTATTACCCATATTATACAGTTATTATCGCTAGGACTGTAATAATTATACTTATTTCTTATATTATTACCAATATAACATGCATTATTACCCATATTGTGCAGTTATAATCGATAGAAGTATAATAAATATACTTGTCACTTTTATTATTATCAATATAACATGCATTATTACCCATATAATGCAGTTATTATCGCTAGAGCTGTAATAATTGTACTTCTTACTTATATTATTATCAATATAACATGCATTATTACCCATATTATGCAGTTATTATCGATAGAACTATAATAAATATACTTATTACTTTTATTATTATCAATATAACATGCACTATTAGCCATATTTTACTATTACTATTGCTAGAACTATAATAATTATACTTATTACTCCCGATATTATCAATATAACATGCATTATTACCCATATAATGCAGCTATTATCGCTAGAGCTGCAATAATTATATTTATTACTTATATTATTAGCAATATAACGTGCATTATTACCCATATTATGCCGTTATTATCGCTAGAACTGTAACAAATATACTTATTACTTTTGTGATCATCAATATAACATGAATTATTACCCATATGATACAGTTATTATCGATAGAACGGTAATAAATATACTTATTACTTATATTATTATCAATATAACATGCATTATTACCCACATTATGCAGTTATTATCGATAGAACTATACTAATTATACTTATTACGCCCGATATTATCAATATAACATGCATTATTACCCATATAATGCAGTTATTATCGCTAGAGCTGCAATAATTATACGTATTACTTATATTATTATCAATGTAACATGCATTATTATCCATATTATGCAGTTATTATCGATAGAACTATAATAAATACACTTATTACTTTTATTATTATCAATATAACATGCATGGTTACCCATATAATGGAGTTATTATAGCTAGAACTGTAATAATTATACTTACTACTTATATTATTATCAATATAACATACATTATTACCCATATAATGCAGTTATTATCGATAGAAGTATAATAAATATACTTATTACTTTTATTATTATTAATATAACATGCACTATTAGCCGTATTTCACTATTATTATCGCTAGAACTATAATAATTATACTTATTACTCCCGATATTATCAATATAACATGCATTACTACCCATATAATGCAGTTATTATCGCTAGAGCTGTAATAATTGTACTTATTACTTATATTATTATCAATATAACATGCATTATTACCCATATTATGCAATTATTATCGATAGAACTATAATAAATATACTTATTACTTTTATTATTATCAATATAACATGCACTATTAGCCATATTTTACTATTACTATTGCTAGAACTATAATAATTATACTTATTACTCCAGATATTATCAGTATAACATGCATTATTACCCACATAATGCAGTTATTATCGCTAGAGCTGTAATAATTATACTTATTACTTATATTATTAGCAATATAACGTGCATTATTACCCATATTATGCCGTTATTATCGCTAGAACTGTAACAAATATACTTATTACTTTTGTGATCATCAATATAACATGAATTATTACCCATATGATGCAGTTATTATCGATAGAACTATAATAAATATACTTATTACTTTTATTATTATCAATATAACATGCATTATTACCCATATTATACAGTTATTCTCGCTAGAACTGTAATAATTATACTTATTTCTTATATTATTAGCAATATAACATGCATTATTACCCATATTGTGCTGTTATAATCGATAGAACTATAATAAATGTATTTATTACTTATATTATTAGCAATATAACATGCATTATTACCCACATTATGCAGTCATTATCGATAGAAGTATAATAAATATATTTGTTACTTTTATTATTATCAATATAACATGCATTATTACCCATATTATGCAGTTATTATCGATAGAACTGTAACAAATATACTTATTACTTTTGTGATCATCAATATAACATGCATTATTACCCATATTATGCTGTTATTATCGCTAGAACTGTAATAATTATACTTATTACTTATATTATTATCAATATAACATGCATTATTACCCATATAATGCAGTTATTATCGATAGAAGTATAATAAATATACTTATTACTTTTATTATTATTAATATAATATGCACTATTAGCTATATTTCACTATTATTATCGCTAGAACTATAATAATTATACTTATTACTCCAGATATTATCAGTATAACATGCATTATTACCCACATAATGCAGTTATTATCGCTAGAGCTGTAATAATTATACTTATTACTTATATTATTAGCAATATAACGTGCATTATTACCCATATTATGCAGTTATTATCGCTAGAACTGTAACAAATATACTTATTACTTTTGTGATCATCAATATAACATGAATTATTACCCATATTATGCAGTTATTATCGATAGAACTATAATAAATATACTTATTACTTTTATTATTATCAATATAACATGCATTATTAATCATATTATACAGTTATTATCGCTGGAACTGTAATAATTATACTTATTACTTTTGTGATCATCAATATAACATGCATTATTACCCATATTGTGCAGTTATAATCGATAGAACTGTAATAAATATACTTATTACTTATATTATTAGCAATATAACATGCATTATTACCCATATTATGCAGTTATTATCGATAGAAGTATAATAAATATACTTGTTACTTTTATTATTATCAATGTAACATGCATTATTACCCATATTATGCAGTTATTATCGATAGAACTGTAATAAATATACTTATTACTTTTGTGATCATCAATATAACATGCATTATTACCCATATTATGCTGTTATTATCGCTAGAACTGTAATAATTATACTTATTACTTATATTATTATCAATATAACATGCACTATTAGCCATATTTCACTATTATTATCGCTAGAACTATAATAATTATACTTATTACTCCAGATATTATCAGTATAACATGCATTATTACCCATATAATGCAGTTATTATCGCTAGAGCTGTAATAATTATACTTATTACTTATAATATTATCAATATAACATGCATTATTACCCATATTATGCAGTTATTATCGATAGAACTATACTAATTATACTTATTACGCCCGATATTATCAATATAACATGCATTATTACCCATATAATGCAGTTATTATCGCTAGAGCTGCAATAATTATACGTATTACTTATATTATTATCAATATAACATGCATTATTACCCATATTATGCAGGTATTATCGCTAGAACTATAATAAGTATACTTATTACTTTTATTATTATCAACATAACATGCATTATTACCCATATAATGTAGTTATTTTTGATAGAAGTATAATACATATACTTATTACTTCCCTTATTATCAATACAACATGCACCCTTGCCATATTTTACTAGTACTATCGCTAGAACTACAATAATTATACTTATTACTCCCGATATTACCAATATAACATCCATTATTACCCATGTAATGCAGTTATTATCGCTAGAACTGTAATAGTTATACTTATTACTTATATTATTATCAATATAACATGCATTGTTACCCATATTATGCATGTGTTATCGCTAGAACTATAATAAATATACTTATTGCTTCTATTATCATCAATATAACATGCATTATTGCCCATATTATGCAGTTATTATCGATAGAACTATAGTAAATATACTTATTACTTATATTATCATCAATGTAACATGCATTATTATCCATATTATGCAGTTATTATCGATAGAACTATAATAAATATACTTATTACTTTTATTATTATCAATATAACATGCATGGTTACCCATATAATGGAGTTATTATAGCTAGAACTGTAATAATTATACTTACTACTTATATTATTATCAATATAACATACATTATTACCCATATAATGCAGTTATTATCGATAGAAGTATAATAAATATACTTATTACTTTTATTATTATTAATATAACATGCACTATTAGCCGTATTTCACTATTATTATCGCTAGAACTATAACAATTATACTTATTACTCCCGATATTATCAATATAACATGCATTACTACCCATATAATGCAGTTATTATCGCTAGAGCTGTAATAATTGTACTTATTACTTATATTATTATCAATATAACATGCATTATTTCCCATATTATGCAGTTATTATCGATAGAACTATAATAAATATACTTATTACTTTTATTATTATCAATATAACATGCACTATTAGCCATATTTTACTATTACTATTGCTAGAACTATAATAATTATACTTATTACTCCCGATATTATCAATATAACATGCATTATTACCCATATAATGCAGTTATTATCGCTAGAGCTGCAATAATTATACTTATTACTTATTTTATTAGCAATATAACGTGCATTATTACCCATATTATGCAGTTATTATCGCTAGAACTGTAATAATTATACTTACTACTTATATTATTATCAATATAACATACATTATTACCCATATAATGCAGTTATTATCGATAGAACTATAATAAATATACTTATTACTTTTATTATTATCAATATAACATGCATGGTTACCCATATAATGGAGTTATTATAGCTAGAACTGTAATAATTATACTTACTACTTATATTATTATCAATATAACATACATTATTACCCATATAATGCAGTTATTATCGATAGAAGTATAATAAATATACTTATTACTTTTATTATTATTAATATAACATGCACTCTTAGCCATATTTTACTATTGCTATCGATGGAACTATAATAATTATACTTATTACTCCCGATATTATCAATATAACATGCATTCTTACCCATATAATGCAGTTATTATCGCTAGAGCTGTAATAATTATACTTATTACTTATATTATTATCAATATAACATGCATTATTACCCATATTGTGCAGTTATAATCGATAGAACTATAATAAATATACTTATTACTTATATTATTAGCAATATAACATGCATTATTACCCACATTATGCAGTCATTATCGATAGAAGTATAATAAATATATTTGTTACTTTTATTATTATCAATATAACATGCATTATTACCCATATTATGCAGTTATTATCGATAGAACTGTAACAATTATACTTATTACTTTTGTGATCATCAATATAACATGCATTATTACCCATATTATGCTGTTATTATCGCTAGAACTGTAATAATTATACTTATTACTTATATTATTATCAATATAACATGCATTATTACCCATATAATGCAGTTATTATCGATAGAAGTATAATAAATATACTTATTACTTTTATTATTATTAATATAATATGCACTATTAGCTATATTTCACTATTATTATCGCTAGAACTGTAATAATTATACTTATTACTCCAGATATTATCAGTATAACATGCATTATTACCCACATAATGCAGTTATTATCGCTAGAGCTGTAATAATTATACTTATTACTTATATTATTAGCAATATAACGTGCATTATTACCCATATTATGCCGTTATTATCGCTAGAACTGTAACAAATATACTTATTACTTTTGTGATCATCAATATAACATGAATTATTACCCATATGATGCAGTTATTATCGATAGAACTATAATAAATGTACTTATTACTTATATTATTAGCAATATAACATGCATTATTACCCATATTATGCAGTTATTATCGATAGAAGTATAATAAATATACTTGTTACTTTTATTATTATCAATATAACATGCATTATTACCCATATTATGCAGTTATTATCGATAGAACTGTAACAAATATACTTATTACTTTTGTGATCATCAATATAACATGCATTATTACCCATATTATGCTGTTATTATCGCTAGAACTGTAATAATTATACTTATTACTTATATTATTATCAATATAACATGCATTATTACCCATATAATGCAGTTATTATCGATAGAAGTATAATAAATATACTTATTACTTCTATTATCATCAATATCACATGCATGATTGCCCATATTATGCAGTTATTATCGATAGATCTATAGTAAATATACTTATTACTTTTATTATTATAAACATAACATGCACTATTATCCATATTAAGCAGTTATTATCGATAGAACTACAATAAATATACTTATTACTTTTATTATTATCAATATAACATGCACTATTAGCCATATTTTACTATTACTATCGATGGAACTATAATAATTATACTTATTACTCCCGATATTATCAATATAACATGCATGGTTACCCATATAATGGAGCTATTATAGCTAGAACTGTAATAATTATACTTACTACTTATATTATTATCAACATAACATACATTATTACCCATATAATGCAGTTATTATCGATAGAAGTATAATAAATATACTTATTACTTTTATTGTTATTAATATAACATGCACCATTAGCCGTATTTCACTATTATTATCGCTAGAACTATAATAATTATACTTATTACTCCCGATATTATCAATATAACATGCATTATTACCCATATAATGCAGTTATTATCGCTAGAGCTGTAATAATTATACTTATTACTTACATTATTATCAATATAACATGCATTATTACCCATATTATGCAGTTATTATCGATAGAACTATAATAAATATACTTATTACTTTTATTATTATCAATATAACATGCACTATTAGCCATATTTTACTATTACTACTGCTAGAACTATAATAATTATACTTATTGCTCCAGATATTATCAATATAACATGCATTCTTACCCATATAATGCAGTTATTATAGCTAGAACTGTAATAATTATACTTACTACTTATATTATTATCAACATAACATACATTATTACCCATATAATGCAGTTATTATCGATAGAAGTATAATAAATATACTTATTACTTTTATTATTATTAATATAACATGCACTATTAGCCGTATTTCACTATTATTATCGCTAGAACTATAATAATTATACTTATTACTCCCGATATTATCAATATAACATGCATTACTACCCATATAATGCAGTTATTATCGCTAGAGCTGTAATAATTATACTTATTACTTATATTATTATCAATATAACATGCATTATTACCCATATTGTGCAGTCATAATCGATAGAACTATAATAAATATACTTATTACTTATATTATTAGCAATATAACATGCATTATTACCCATATTATGCAGTTGTTATCGATAGAAGTATAATAAATATACTTGTTACTTTTATTATTATCAATATAACATGCATTATTACCCATATTATGCAGTTATTATCGATAGAACTGTAACAAATATACTTATTACTTTTGTGATCATCAATATAACATGCATTATTACCCATATTATGCTGTTATTATCGCTAGAACTGTAATAATTATACTTATTACTTATATTATTATCAATATAACATGCATTATTACCCATATAATGCAGTTATTATCGATAGAAGTATAATAAATATACTTATTACTTCTATTATCATCAATATCACATGCATGATTGCCCATATTATGCAGTTATTATCGATAGATCTATAGTAAATATACTTATTACTTATATTATCATCAATGTAACATGCATTATTATCCATATTAAGCAGTTATTATCGATAGAACTATAATAAATATATTTATTACTTTTATTATTATCAATATAACATGCACTATTAGCCATATTTTACTATTACTATTGCTAGAACTATAATAATTATACCTATTACTCCCGATATTATCAGTATAACATGAATTATTACCCACATAATGCAGTTATTATCGCTAAAGCTGTAATAATTATACTTATTACTTATAATATTATCAATATAACATGCATTATTACCCATATTATGCAGTTATTATCGATAGAACTATAATAATTATACATATTACTCCAGATATTATCAATATAACATGCATTCTTACCCATATAATGCAGTTATTATAGCTAGAACTGTAATAATTATACTTACTACTTATATTATTATCAACATAACATACATTATTACCCATATAATGCAGTTATTATCGATAGAAGTATAATAAATATACTTATTACTTTTATTATTATTAATATAACATGCACTATTAGCCGTATTTCACTATTATTATGGCTAGAACTATAATAATTATACTTATTACTCCCGATATTATCAATATAACATGCATTACTACCCATATAATGCAGTTATTATCGCTAGAGCTGTAATAATTATACTTATTACTTATATTATTATCAATATAACATGCATTATTACCCATATTGTGCAGTCATAATCGATAGAACTATAATAAATATACTTATTACTTATATTATTAGCAATATAACATGCATTATTACCCATATTATGCAGTTATTATCGACAGAAGTATAATAAATATACTTATTACTTCTATTATCATCAATATCACATGCATGATTGCCCATATTATGCAGTTATTATCGATAGATCTATAGTAAATATACTTATTACTTATATTATCATCAATGTAACATGCATTATTATCCATATTAAGCAGTTATTATCGATAGAACTATAATAAATATACTTATTTCTTTTATTATTATCAATATAACATGCACTATTAGCCATATTTTACTATTACTATCGATGGAACTATGATAATTATACTTATTACTCCCGATATTATCAATATAACATGCATTATTACCCATATAATGCAGTTATTATCGCTAGAGCTGCAATAATTATACTTACTACTTATATTATTAGCAATATAACGTGCATTATTACCCATATTATGCAGTTATTATCGATAGAACTGTAACAAATATACTTATTACTTTTGTGATCATCAATATAACATGCATTATTACCCATATTATGCTGTTATTATCGCTAGAACTGTAATAATTATACTTATTACTTATATTATTATCAATATAACATGCATTATTACCCATATAATGCAGTTATTATCGATAGAAGTATAATAAATATACTTATTACTTTTATTATTATTAATATAATATGCACTATTAGCTATATTTCACTATTATTATCGCTAGAACTATAATAATTATACTTATTACTCCAGATATTATCAGTATAAACATGCATTATTACCCACATAATGCAGTTATTATCGCTAGACCTGTAATAATTATACTTATTACTTATATTATTAGCAATATAACGTGCATTATTACCCATATTATGCCGTTATTATCGCTGGAACTGTAACAAATATACTTATTACTTTTGTGATCATCAATATAACATGAATTATTACCCATATGATGCAGTTATTATCGATAGAACTATAATAAATATACTTATTACTTTTATTATTATCAATATAACATGCATTATTACCCATATTATACAGTTATTATCGATATAACTATAGTCAATATACTTATTACTTATATTATCATCAATGTAACATGCATTATTATCCATATTATGCAGTTATTATCGATAGAACTATAATAAATATACTTATTACTTTTATTATTATCAATATAACATGCATGGTTACCCATATAATGGAGTTATTATAGCCAGAACTGTAATAATTATACTTACTACTTATATTATTATCAATATAACATACATTATTACCCATATAATGCAGTTATTATCGATAGAAGTATAATAAATATACTTATTACTTTTATTATTATTAATATAACATGCACTATTAGCCGTATTTCACTATTATTATCGCTAGAACTATAATAATTATACTTATTACTCCCGATATTATCAATATAACATGCATTACTACCCATATAATGCAGTTATTATCGCTAGAGCTGTAATATTTGTACTTATTACTTATATTATTATCAATATAACATGCATTATTACCCATATTATGCAGTTATTATCGATAGAACTATAATAAATATACTTATTACTTTTATTATTATCAATATAACATGCACTATTAGCCATATTTTACTATTACTATTGCTAGAACTATAATAATTATACTTATTACTCCCGATATTATCAATATAACATGCATTATTACCCATATAATGCAGTTATTATCGCTAGAGCTGCAATAATTATACTTATTACTTATATTATTAGCAATATAACGTGCATTATTACCCATATTATGCCGTTATTATCGCTAGAACTGTAACAAATATACTTATTACTTTTGTGATCATCCATATAACATGAATTATTACCCATATTATGCAGTTATTATCGATAGAAGTATAATAAATATACTTGTTACTTTTATTATTATCAATATAACATGCATTATTACCCATATTATGCAGTTATTATCGATAGAACTGTAACAAATATACTTATTACTTTTGTGATCATCAATATAACATGCATTATTACCCATATTATGCTGTTATTATCGCTAGAACTGTAATAATTATACTTATTACTTATATTATTATCAATATAACATGCATTATTACCCATATAATGCAGTTATTATCGATAGAGGTATAATAAATATACTTATTACTTCTATTATCATCAATATCACATGCATGATTGCCCATACTATGCAGTTATTATCGATAGATCTATAGTAAATATACTTATTACTTTTATTATTATCAATATAACATGCACTATTAGCCATATTTTACTATTACTATTGCTAGAACTATAATAATTATACCTATTACTCCCGATATTATCAGTATAACATGAATTATTACCCACATAATGCAGTTATTATCGCTAGAGCTGTAATAATTATACTTATTACTTATAATGTTATCAATATAACATGCATTACTACCCATATTATGCAGTTATTATCGATAGAACTATAATAATTATACTTATTACTCCAGATATTATCAATATAACATGCATTCTTACCCATATAATGCAGTTATTATAGCTAGAACTGTAATAATTATACTTACTACTTATATTATTATCAACATAACATACATTATTACCCATATAATGCAGTTATTATCGATAGAAGTATAATAAATATACTTATTACTTTTATTATTATTAATATAACATGCACTATTAGCCGTATTTCACTATTATTATGGCTAGAACTATAATAATTATACTTATTACTCCCGATATTATCAATATAACATGCATTACTACCCATATAATGCAGTTATTATCGCTAGAGCTGTAATAATTATACTTATTACTTATATTATTATCAATATAACATGCATTATTACCCATATTGTGCAGTCATAATCGATAGAACTATAATAAATATACTTATTACTTATATTATTAGCAATATAACATGCATTATTACCCATATTATGCAGTTGTTATCGATAGAAGTATAATAAATATACTTGTTACTTTTATTATTATCAATATAACATGCATTATTACCCATATTATGCAGTTATTATCGATAGAACTGTAACAAATATACTTATTACTTTTGTGATCATCAATATAACATGCATTATTACCCATATTATGCTGTTATTATCGCTAGAACTGTAATAATTATACTTATTACTTATATTATTATCAATATAACATGCATTATTACCCATATAATGCAGTTATTATCGACAGAAGTATAATAAATATACTTATTACTTCTATTATCATCAATTTCACATGCATGATTGCCCATATTATGCAGTTATTATCGATAGATCTATAGTAAATATACTTATTACTTATATTATCATCAATGTAACATGCATTATTATCCATATTAAGCAGTTACTATCGATAGAACTATAATAAATATACTTATTACTTTTATTATTATCAATATAACATGCACTATTAGCCATATTTTACTATTACTATCGATGGAACTATGATAATTATACTTATTACTCCCGATATTATCAATATAACATGCATTATTACCCATATAATGCAGTTATTATCGCTAGAGCTGCAATAATTATACTTACTACTTATATTATTAGCAATATAACGTGCATTATTACCCATATTATGCAGTTATTATCGCTAGAACTGTAACAAATATACTTATTACTTTTGTGATCATCAATATAACATGAATTATTACCCATATTATGCAGTTATTATCGATAGATCTATAATAAATATACTTATTACTTTTATTATTATCAATATAACATGCATTATTACCCATATTATACAGTTATTATCGCTAGGACTGTAATAATTATACTTATTTCTTATATTATTACCAATATAACATGCATTATTACCCATATTGTGCAGTTATAATCGATAGAAGTATAATAAATATACTTGTCACTTTTATTATTATCAATATAACATGCATTATTACCCATATAATGCAGTTATTATCGCTAGAGCTGTAATAATTGTACTTATTACTTATATTATTATCAATATAACATGCATTATTACCCATATTATGCAGTTATTATCGATAGAACTATAATAAATATACTTATTACTTTTATTATTATCAATATAACATGCACTATTAGCCATATTTTACTATTACTATTGCTAGAACTATAATAATTATACTTATTACTCCCGATATTATCAATATAACATGCATTATTACCCATATAATGCAGCTATTATCGCTAGAGCTGCAATAATTATACTTATTACTTATATTATTAGCAATATAACGTGCATTATTACCCATATTATGCCGTTATTATCGCTAGAACTGTAACAAATATACTTATTACTTTTGTGATCATCCATATAACATGAATTATTACCCATATTATGCAGTTATTATCGATAGAACTATAATAAATATACTTATTACTTTTATTATTATCAATATAACATGCATTATTACCCATATTATACAGTTATTCTCGCTAGAACTGTAATAATTATACTTATTTCTTATATTATTAGCAATATAACATGCATTATTACCCATATTGTGCTGTTATAATCGATAGAACTATAATAAATGTACTTATTACTTATATTATTAGCAATATAACATGCATTATTACCCACATTATGCAGTCATTATCGATAGAAGTATAATAAATATATTTGTTACTTTTATTATTATCAATATAACATGCATTATTACCCATATTATGCAGTTATTATCGATAGAACTGTAACAAATATACTTATTACTTTTGTGATCATCAATATAACATGCATTATTACCCATATTATGCTGTTATTATCGCTAGAACTGTAATAATTATACTTATTACTTATATTATTATCAATATAACATGCATTATTACCCATATAATGCACTTATTATCGATAGAAGTATAATAAATATACTTATTACTTTTATTATTATTAATATAATATGCACTATTAGCTATATTTCACTATTATTATCGCTAGAACTATAATAATTATACTTATTACTCCAGATATTATCAGTATAACATGCATTATTACCCTCATAATGCAGTTATTATCGCTAGAGCTGTAATAATTATACTTATTACTTATATTATTAGCAATATAACGTGCATTATTACCCATATTATGCCGTTATTATCGCTAGAACTGTAACAAATATACTTATTACTTTTGTGATCATCAATATAACATGAATTATTACCCATATGATGCAGTTATTATCGATAGAACTATAATAAATATACTTATTACTTTTATTATTATCAATATAACATGCATTATTACCCATATTATACAGTTATTATCGATATAACTATAGTAAATATACTTATTATTTATATTATCATCAATGTAACATGCATTATTATCCATATTAAGCAGTTATTATCGATAGAACTATAATAAATATACTTATTACTTTTATTATTATCAATATAACATGCACTATTAGCCATATTTTACTATTACTATCGATGGAACTATGATAATTATACTTATTACTCCCGATATTATCAATATAACATGCATGGTTACCCATATAATGGAGCTATTATAGCTAGAACTGCAATAATTATACTTACTACTTATATTATTATCAACATAACATGCATTATTACCCATATAATGTAGTTATTTTTGATAGAAGTATAATACATATACTTATTACTTCCCTTATTATCAATACAACATGCACCCTTGCCATATTTTACTAGTACTATCGCTAGAACTACAATAATTATACTTATTACTCCCGATATTACCAATATAACATCTATTATTACCCATGTAATGCAGTTATTATCGCTAGAACTGTAATAGTTATACTTATTACTTATATTATTATCAATATAACATGCATTGTTACCCATATTATGCATGTGTTATCGCTAGAACTATAATAAATATACTTATTGCTTCTATTATCATCAATATAACATGCATTATTGCCCATATTATGCAGTTATTATCGATAGAACTATAGTAAATATACTTATTACTTATATTATCATCAATGTAACATGCATTATTATCCATATTATGCAGTTATTATCGATAGAACTATAATAAATATACTTATTACTTTTATTATTATCAATATAACATGCATGGTTACCCATATAATGGAGTTATTATAGCTAGAACTGTAATAATTATACTTACTACTTATATTATTATCAATATAACATACATTATTACCCATATAATGCAGTTATTATCGATAGAAGTATAATAAATATACTTATTACTTTTATTATTATTAATATAACATGCACTATTAGCCGTATTTCACTATTATTATCGCTAGAACTATAATAATTATACTTATTACTCCCGATATTATCAATATAACATGCATTACTACCCATATAATGCAGTTATTATCGCTAGAGCTGTAATAATTGTACTTATTACTTATATTATTATCAATATAACATGCATTATTACCCATATTATGCAGTTATTATCGATAGAACTATAATAAATATACTTATTACTTTTATTATTATCAATATAACATGCACTATTAGCCATATTTTACTATTACTATTGCTAGAACTATAATAATTATACTTATTACTCCCGATATTATCAATATAACATGCATTATTACCCATATAATGCAGTTATTATCGCTAGAGCTGCAATAATTATACTTATTACTTATTTTATTAGCAATATAACGTGCATTATTACCCATATTATGCAGTTATTATCGCTAGAACTGTAACAAATATACTTATTACTTTTGTGATCATCAATATAACATGAATTATTACCCATATTATGCAGTTATTATCGATAGAACTATAATAAATATACTTATTACTTTTATTATTATCAATATAACATGCATTATTACCCATATTATACAGTTATTCTCGCTAGAACTGTAATAATTATACTTATTTCTTATATTATTAGCAATATAACATGCATTATTACCCATATTGTGCTGTTATAATCGATAGAACTATAATAAATGTACTTATTACTTATATTATTAGCAAAATAACATGCATTATTACCCACATTATGCAGTCATTATCGATAGAAGTATAATAAATATATTTGTTACTTTTATTATTATCAATATAACATGCATTATTACCCATATTATGCAGTTATTATCGATAGAACTGTAACAAATATACTTATTACTTTTGTGATCATCAATTTAACATGCATTATTACCCATATTATGCTGTTATTATCGCTAGAACTGTAATAATTATACTTATTACTTATATTATTATCAATATAACATGCATTATTACCCATATAATGCAGTTATTATCGATAGAAGTATAATAAATATACTTATTACTTTTATTATTATTAATATAATATGCACTATTAGCTATATTTCACTATTATTATCGCTAGAACTATAATAATTATACTTATTACTCCAGATATTATCAGTATAACATGCATTATTACCCACATAATGCAGTTATTATCGCTAGAGCTGTAATAATTATACTTATTACTTATATTATTAGCAATATAACGTGCATTATTACCCATATTATGCCGTTATTATCGCTAGAACTGTAACAAATATACTTATTACTTTTGTGATCATCAATATAACATGAATTATTACCCATATGATGCAGTTATTATCGATAGAACTATAATAAATATACTTATTACTTTTATTATTATCAATATAACATGCATTATTACCCATATTATACAGTTATTATCGATAGAACTATAGTAAATATACTTATTATTTATATTATCATCAATGTAACATGCATTATTATCCATATTAAGCAGTTATTATCGATAGAACTATAATAAATATACTTATTACTTTTATTATTATCAATATTACATGCACTATTAGCCATATTTTACTATTACTATCGATGGAACTATGATAATTATACTTATTACTCCCGATATTATCAATATAACATGCATGGTTACCCATATAATGGAGCTATTATAGCTAGAACTGCAACAATTATACTTACTACTTATATTATTATCAACATAACATACATTATTACCCATATAATGCAGTTATTATCGATAGAAGTATAATAAATATACTTATTACTTTTATTATTATTAATATAACATGCACCATTAGCCGTATTTCACTATTATTATCGCTAGGACTATAATAATTATACTTATTACTCCCGATATTATCAATATAACATGCATTATTACCCATATAATGCAGTTATTATCGCTAGAGCTGTAATAATTATACTTATTACTTATATTATTATCAATATAACATGCATTATTATCCATATTAAGCAGTTATTGTCGATAGAACTACAATAAATATACTTATTACTTTTATTATTATCAATATAACATGCACTATTAGCCATATTTTACTATTACTATCGATGGAACTATAATAATTATACTTATTACTCCCGATATTATCAATATAACATGCATGGTTACCCATATAATGGAGCTATTATAGCTAGAACTGTAATAATTATACTTACTACTTATATTATTATCAACATAACATACATTATTACCCATATAATGCAGTTATTATCGATAGAAGTATAATAAATATACTTATTACTTTTATTGTTATTAATATAACATGCACCATTAGCCGTATTTCACTATTATTATCGCTAGAACTATAATAATTATACTTATTACTCCCGATATTATCAATATAACATGCATTATTACCCATATAATGCAGTTATTATCGCTAGAGCTGTAATAATTATACTTATTACTTACATTATTATCAATATAACATGCATTATTACCCATATTATGCAGTTATTATCGATAGAACTATAATAAATATACTTATTACTTTTATTGTTATCAATATAACATGCACTATTAGCCATATTTTACCATTACTACTGCTAGAACTATAATAATTATACTTATTACTCCCGATATTATCAATATAACATGCATTCTTACCCATATAATGCAGTTATTATCGCTAGAGCTGCAATAATTATACTTATTACTTATTTTATTAGCAATATAACGTGCATTATTACCCATATTATGCAGTTATTATCGCTAGAACTGTAACAAATATACTTATTACTTTTGTGATCATCAATATAACATGAATTATTACCCATATTATGCAGTTATTATCGATAGAACTATAATAAATATACTTATTACTTATATTATTATCAATATAACATGCATTATTACCCATATTGTGCAGTTATAATCGATAGAACTATAATAAATATACTTATTACTTATATTATTAGCAATATAACATGCACTATTACCCACATTATGCAGTCATTATCGATAGAAGTGTAATAAATATATTTGTTACTTTTATTATTATCAATATAACATGCATTATTACCCATATTATGCTGTTATTATCGCTAGAACTGTAATAATTATACTTATTACTCCAGATATTATCAGTATAACATGCATTATTACCCACATAATGCAGTTATTATCGCTAGAGCTGTAATAATTATACTTATTACTTTTATTATTAGCAATATAACGTGCATTATTACCCATATTATGCAGTTATTATCGATAGAACTATAATAAATATACTTATTACTTTTATTATTATCAATATAACATGCATTATTAATCATATTATACAGTTATTATCGCTGGAACTGTAATAATTATACTTATTACTTTTGTGATCATCAATATAACATGCATTATTACCCATATTGTGCAGTTATAATCGATAGAACTGTAATAAATATACATATTACTTATATTATTAGCAATATAACATGCATTATTACCCATATTATGCAGTTATTATCGATAGAAGTATAATAAATATACTTGTTACTTTTATTATTATCAATATAACATGCATTATTACCCATATTATGCAGTTATTATCGATAGAACTGTAACAAATATACTTATTACTTTTGTGATCATCAATATAACATGCATTATTACCCATATTATGCTGTTATTATCGCTAGAACTGTAATAATTATAGTTATTACTCCCGATATTATCAATATAACATGCATTATTACCCATATAATGCAGTTATTATCGCTAGAGCTGTAATAATTATACTTATTACTTACATTATTATCAATATAACATGCATTATTACCCATATTATGCAGTTATTATCGATAGAACTATAATAAATATACTTATTACTTTTATTATTATCAATATAACATGCACTATTAGCCATATTTTACTATTACTACTGCTAGAACTATAATAATTATACTTATTACTCCCGATATTATCAATATAACATGCATTCTTACCCATATAATGCAGTTATTATCGCTAGAGCTGCAATAATTATACTTATTACTTATATTATTAGCAATATAACGTGCATTATTACCCATATTATGCAGTTATTATCGCTAGAACTGTAACAAATATACTTATTACTTTTGTGATCATCAATATAACATGAATTATTACCCATATTATGCAGTTATTATCGATAGAACTATAATAAATATACTTATCACTTTTATTATTATCAATATAACACGCATTATTAATCATATTATACAGTTATTATCGCTGGAACTGTAATAATTATACTTATTACTTTTGTGATCATCAATATAACATGCATTATTACCCATATTGTGCAGTTATAATCGATAGAACTGTAATAAATATACTTATTACTTATATTATTAGCAATATAACATGCATTATTACCCATATTATGCAGTTATTATCGATAGAAGTATAATAAATATACTTGTTACTTTTATTATTATCAATATAACATGCATTATTACCCATATTATGCAGTTATTATCGATAGAACTGTAACAAATATACTTATTACTTTTGTGATCATCAATATAACATGCATTATAACCCATATTATGCTGTTATTATCGCTAGAACTGTAATAATTATACTTATTACTTATATTATTATCAATATAACATGCACTATTAGCCATATTTCACTATTATTATCGCTAGAACTATAATAATTATACTTATTACTCCAGATATTATCAGTATAACATGCATTATTACCCATATAATGCAGTTATTATCGATAGAACTATACTAATT
The DNA here is from genome assembly GCA_963576845.1 of Megachile leachella. Classification (NCBI taxonomy): domain Eukaryota; kingdom Metazoa; phylum Arthropoda; class Insecta; order Hymenoptera; family Megachilidae; genus Megachile; species Megachile leachella. The sequence goes on from CAUYWW010000074.1 coordinate 45,588, forward strand.
ATACTTATTACGCCCGATATTATCAATATAACATGCATTATTACCCATATAATGCAGTTATTATCGCTATAGCAGCAATAATTATACGTATTACTTATATTATTATCAATATAACATGCATTATTACCCATATTATGCAGGTATTATCGCTAGAACTATAATAAATATACTTATTACTTCTATTATCATCAATATAACATGCATTAGTACCAACATTATGCAGTTATTATCGATAGAACTATAGTAAATATACTTATTACTTATATTATCATCAATGTAACATACATTATTATCGATATTATGCAGTTATTATCGATAGAACTATAATAAATATAGTTATTACTTTTATTATTATCAACATAACATGCATTATTACCCATATAATGTAGTTATTTTTGATAGAAGTATAATACATATACTTATTACTTCCCTTATTATCAATACAACATGCACCCTTGCCATATTTTACTAGTACTATCGCTAGAACTACAATAATTATACTTATTACTCCCGATATTACCAATATAACATCCATTATTACCCATGTAATGCAGTTATTATCGCTAGAACTGTAATAGTTATACTTATTGCTTATATTATTATCAATATAACATGCATTGTTACCCATATTATGCATGTGTTATCGCTAGAACTATAATAAATATACTTATTGCTTCTATTGTCATCAATATAACATGCATTATTGCCCATATTATGCAGTTATTATCGATAGAACTATAGTAAATATACTTATTACTTATATTATCATCAATGTAACATGCATTATTATCCATATTATGCAGTTATTATCGATAGAACTATAATAAATATACTTATTACTTTTATTATTATCAATATAACATGCATGGTTACCCATATAATGGAGTTATTAAAGCTAGAACTGTAATAATTATACTTACTACTTATATTATTATCAATATAACATACATTATTACCCATATAATGCAGTTATTATCGATAGAAGTATAATAAATATACTTATTACTTTTATTATTATTAATATAACATGCACTATTAGCCGTATTTCACTATTATTATCGCTAGAACTATAATAATTATACTTATTACTCCCGATATTATCAATATAACATGCATTACTACCCATATAATGCAGTTATTATCGCTAGAGCTGTAATAATTGTACTTATTACTTATATTATTATCAATATAACATGCATTATTACCCATATTATGCAGTTATTATCGATAGAACTATAATAAATATACTTATTACTTTTATTATTATCAACATAACATGCACTATTAGCCATATTTTACTATTACTATTGCTAGAACTATAATAATTATACTTATTACTCCCGATATTATCAATATAACATGCATTATTACCCATATAATGCAGTTATTATCGCTAGAGCTGCAATAATTATACTTATTACTTATTTTATTAGCAATATAACGTGCATTATTACCCATATTATGCAGTTATTATCGCTAGAACTGTAACAAATGTACTTATTACTTTTGTGATCATCAATATAACATGAATTATTACCCATATTATGCAGTTATTATCGATAGAACTATAATAAATATACTTATTACTTTTATTATTATCAATATAACATGCATTATTACCCATATTATACAGTTATTATCGCTAGAACTGTAATAATTATACTTATTTCTTATATTATTAGCAATATAACATGCATTATTACCCATATTGTGCTGTTATAATCGATAGAACTATAATAAATGTACTTATTACTTATATTATTAGCAATATAACATGCATTATTAGCCATATTTTACTATTACTATTGCTAGAACTATAATAATTATACTTATTACTTATATTATTATCAACATAACATACATTATTACCCATATAATGCAGTTATTATCGATAGAAGTATAATAAATATACTTATTACTTTTATTATTATTAATATAACATGCACTATTAGCCGTATTTCACTATTATTATCGCTAGAACTATAATAATTATACTTATTACTCCCGATATTATCAATATAACATGCATTACTACCCATATAATGCAGTTATTATCGCTAGAGCTGTAATAATTATACTTATTACTTATATTATTATCAATATAACATGCATTATTACCCATATTGTGCAGTTATAATCGATAGAACTATAATAAATATACTTATTACTTATATTATTAGCAATATAACATTCATTATTACCCACATTATGCAGTCATTATCGATAGAAGTATAATAAATATATTTGTTACTTTTATTATTATCAATATAACATGCATTATTACCCATATTATGCAGTTATTATCGATAGAACTGTAACAAATATACTTATTACTTTTGTGATCATCAATATAACATGCATTATTACCCATATTATGCTGTTATTATCGCTAGAACTGTAATAATTATACTTATTACTTATATTATTATCAATATAACATGCATTATTACCCATATAATGCAGTTATTATCGATAGAAGTATAATAAATGTACTTATTACTTTTATTATTATTAATATAATATGCACTATTAGCCATATTTCACTATTATTATCGATAGAACTATAATAAATATACTTATTACTTTTATTATTATCAATATAACATGCATGGTTACCCATATAATGCAGTTATTATAGCTAGAACTGTAATAATTATACTTACTACTTATATTATTATCAATATAACATACATTATTACCCATATAATGCAGTTATTATCGATAGAAGTATAATAAATATACTTATTACTTTTATTATTATTAATATAACATGCACTATTAGCCGTATTTCACTATTATTATCGCTAGAACTATAATAATTATACTTATTACTCCCGATATTATCAATATAACATGCATTACTACCCATATAATGCAGTTATTATCGCTAGAGCTGTAATAATTGTACTTATTACTTATATTATTATCAATATAACATGCATTATTACCCATATTATGCAGTTATTATCGATAGAACTATAATAAATATACTTATTACTTTTATTATTATCAACATAACATGCACTATTAGCCATATTTTACTATTACTATTGCTAGAACTATAATAATTATACTTATTACTCCCGATATTATCAATATAACATGCATTATTACCCATATAATGCAGTTATTATCGCTAGAGCTGCAATAATTATACTTATTACTTATTTTATTAGCAATATAACGTGCATTATTACCCATATTATGCAGTTATTATCGCTAGAACTGTAACAAATATACTTATTACTTTTGTGATCATCAATATAACATGAATTATTACCCATATTATGCAGTTATTATCGATAGAACTATAATAAATATACTTATTACTTTTATTATTATCAATATAACATGCATTATTACCCATATTATACAGTTATTATCGCTAGAACTGTAATAATTATACTTATTTCTTATATTATTAGCAATATAACATGCATTATTACCCATATTGTGCTGTTATAATCGATAGAACTATAATAAATGTACTTATTACTTATATTATTAGCAATATAACATGCATTATTAGCCATATTTTACTATTACTATTGCTAGAACTATAATAATTATACTTATTACTTATATTATTATCAACATAACATACATTATTACCCATATAATGCAGTTATTATCGATAGAAGTATAATAAATATACTTATTACTTTTATTATTATTAATATAACATGCACTATTAGCCGTATTTCACTATTATTATCGCTAGAACTATAATAATTATACTTATTACTCCCGATATTATCAATATAACATGCATTACTACCCATATAATGCAGTTATTATCGCTAGAGCTGTAATAATTATACTTATTACTTATATTATTATCAATATAACATGCATTATTACCCATATTGTGCAGTTATAATCGATAGAACTATAATAAATATACTTATTACTTATATTATTAGCAATATAACATTCATTATTACCGACATTATGCAGTCATTATCGATAGAAGTATAATAAATATATTTGTTACTTTTATTATTATCAATATAACATGCATTATTACCCATATTATGCAGTTATTATCGATAGAACTGTAACAAATATACTTATTACTTTTGTGATCATCAATATAACATGCATTATTACCCATATTATGCTGTTATTATCGCTAGAACTGTAATAATTATACTTATTACTTATATTATTATCAATATAACATGCATTATTACCCATATAATGCAGTTATTATCGATAGAAGTATAATAAATGTACTTATTACTTTTATTATTATTAATATAATATGCACTATTAGCCATATTTCACTATTATTATCGCTAGAACTATAATAATTATACTTATTACTCCAGATATTATCAGTATAACATGCATTATTACCCACATAATGCAGTTATTATCGCTAGAGCTGTAATAATTATACTTATTACTTATATTATTATCAATATAACATGCATTATTACCCATATTATGCAGTTATTATCGATAGAACTATACTAATTATACTTATTACGCCCGATATTATCAATATAACATGCATTATTACCCATATAATGCAGTTATTATCGCTAGAGCTGCAATAATTATACGTATTACTTATATTATTATCAATATAACATGCATTATTACCCATATTATGCAGGTATTATCGCTAGAACTATAATAAATATAATTATTGCTTCTATTATCATCAATATAACATGCATTATTGCCCATATTATGCAGTTATTATCGATAGAACTATAGTAAATATACTTATTACTTTTATTATTATCAATATAACATGCATGGTTACCCATATAATGGAGTTATTATAGCTAGAACTGTAATAATTATACTTACTACTTATATTATTATCAATATAACATACATTATTACCCATATAATGCAGTTATTATCGATAGAAGTATAATAAATATACTTATTACTTTTATTATTATTAATATAACATGCACTATTAGCCGTATTTCACTATTATTATCGCTAGAACTATAATAATTATACTTATTACTCCCGATATTATCAATATAACATGCATTACTACCCATATAATGCAGTTATTATCGCTAGAGCTGTAATAATTGTACTTATTACTTATATTATTATCAATATAACATGCATTATTACCCATATTATGCAGTTATTATCGATAGAACTATAATAAATATACTTATTACTTTTATTATTATCAACATAACATGCACTATTAGCCATATTTTACTATTACTATTGCTAGAACTATAATAATTATACTTATTACTCCCGATATTATCAATATAACATGCATTATTACCCATATAATGCAGTTATTATCGCTAGAGCTGCAATAATTATACTTATTACTTATTTTATTAGCAATATAACGTGCATTATTACCCATATTATGCAGTTATTATCGCTAGAACTGTAACAAATATACTTATTACTTTTGTGATCATCAATATAACATGAATTATTACCCATATTATGCAGTTATTATCGATAGAACTATAATAAATATACTTATTACTTTTATTATTATCAATATAACATGCATTATTTCCCATATTATACAGTTATTATCGCTAGAACTGTAATAATTATACTTATTTCTTATATTATTAGCAATATAACGTGCATTATTACCCATATTGTGCAGTTATTATCGATAGAACTGTAACAAATATACTTATTACTTTTGTGATCATCAATATAACATGCATTATTACCCATATTATGCTGTTATTATCGCTAGAACTGTAATAATTATACTTATTACTTATATTATTATCAATATAACATGCATTATTACCCATATAATGCAGTTATTATCGATAGAAGTATAATAAATATACTTATTACTTTTATTATTATTAATATAATATGCACTATTAGCTATATTTCACTATTATTATCGCTAGAACTATAATAATTATACTTATTACTCCAGATATTATCAGTATAACATGCATTATTACCCACATAATGCAGTTATTATCGCTAGAGCTGTAATAATTATACTTATTACTTATATTATTAGCAATATAACGTGCATTATTACCCATATTATGCCGTTATTATCGCTAGAACTGTAACAAATATACTTATTACTTTTGTGATCATCAATATAACATGAATTATTACCCATATGATGTAGTTATTATCGATAGAACTATAATAAATATACTTATTACTTTTATTATTATCAATATAACATGCATTATTACCCATATTATACAGTTATTATCGATAGAACTATAGTAAATATACTTATTATTTATATTATCATCAATGTAACATGCATTATTATCCATATTAAGCAGTTATTATCGATAGAACTATAATAAATATACTTATTACTTTTATTATTATCAATATAACATGCACTATTAGCCATATTTTACTATTACTATCGATGGAACTATGATAATTATACTTATTACTCCCGATATTATCAATATAACATGCATGGTTACCCATATAATGGAGCTATTATAGCTAGAACTGCAATAATTATACTCACTACTTATATTATTATCAACATAACATACATTATTACCCATATAATGCAGTTATTATCGATAGAAGTATAATAAATATACTTATTACTTTTATTATTATTAATATAACATGCACCATTAGCCGTATTTCACTATTATTATCGCTAGGACTATAATAATTATACTTATTACTCCCGATATTATCAATATAACATGCATTACTACCCATATAATGCAGTTATTATCGCTAGAGCTGGAATAATTGTACTTATTACTTATATTATTATCAATATAACATGCATTATTACCCATATTATGCAGTTATTATCGATAGAACTATAATAAATATACTTATTACTTTTATTATTATCAACATAACATGCACTATTAGCCATATTTTACTATTACTATTGCTAGAACTATAATAATTATACTTATTACTCCCGATATTATCAATATAACATGCATTATTACCCATATAATGCAGTTATTATCGCTAGAGCTGCAATAATTATACTTATTACTTATTTTATTAGCAATATAACGTGCATTATTACCCATATTATGCAGTTATTATCGCTAGAACTGTAACAAATATACTTATTACTTTTGTGATCATCAATATAACATGAATTATTACCCATATTATGCAGTTATTATCGATAGAACTATAATAAATATACTTATTACTTTTATTATTATCAATATTACATGCACTATTAGCCATATTTTACTATTACTATCGATGGAACTATGATAATTATACTTATTACTCCCGATATTATCAATATAACATGCATGGTTACCCATATAATGGAGCTATTATAGCTAGAACTGCAACAATTATACTTACTACTTATATTATTATCAACATAACATACATTATTACCCATATAATGCAGTTATTATCGCTAGAGCTGTAATAATTATACTTATTACTTACATTATTATCAATATAACATGCATTATTACCCATATTATGCAGTTATTATCGATAGAACTATAATAAATATACTTATTACTTTTATTGTTATCAATATAACATGCACTATTAGCCATATTTTACTATTACTACTGCTAGAACTATAATAATTATACTTATTACTCCCGATATTATCAATATAACATGCATTCTTACCCATATAATGCAGTTATTATCGCTAGAGCTGCAATAATTATACTTATTACTTATTTTATTAGCAATATAACGTGCATTATTACCCATATTATGCAGTTATTATCGCTAGAACTGTAACAAATATACTTATTACTTTTGTGATCATCAATATAACATGAATTATTACCCATATTATGCAGTTATTATCGATAGAACTATAATAAATATACTTATTACTTATATTATTATCAATATAACATGCATTATTACCCATATTGTGCAGTTATAATCGATAGAACTATAATAAATATACTTATTACTTATATTATTAGCAATATAACATGCACTATTACCCACATTATGCAGTCATTATCGATAGAAGTATAATAAATATATTTGTTACTTTTATTATTATCAATATAACATGCATTATTACCCATATTATGCTGTTATTATCGCTAGAACTGTAATAATTATACTTATTACTTATATTATTATCAATATAACATGCATTATTACCCATATAATGCAGTTATTATCGATAGAAGTATAATAAATATACTTATTACTTTTATTATTATTAATATAATATGCACTATTAGCTATATTTCACTATTATTATCGCTAGAACTATAATAATTATACTTATTACTCCAGATATTATCAGTATAACATGCATTATTACCCACATAATGCAGTTATTATCGCTAGAGCTGTAATAATTATACTTATTACTTTTATTATTAGCAATACAACGTGCATTATTACCCATATTATGCAGTTATTATCGATAGAACTATAATAAATATACTTATTACTTTTATTATTATCAATATAACATGCATTATTAATCATATTATACAGTTATTATCGCTGGAACTGTAATAATTATACTTATTACTTTTGTGATCATCAATATAACATGCATTATTACCCATATTGTGCTGTTATAATCGATAGAACTGTAATAAATATACATATTACTTATATTATTAGCAATATAACATGCATTATTACCCATATTATGCAGTTATTATCGATAGAAGTATAATAAATATACTTGTTACTTTTATTATTATCAATATAACATGCATTATTACCCATATTATGCAGTTATTATCGATAGAACTATAATAAATATACTTATTACTTTTATTATTATCAATATAACATGCACTATTAGCCATATTTTACTATTACTACTGCTAGAACTATAATAATTATACTTATTACTCCCGATATTATCAATATAACATGCATTCTTACCCATATAATGCAGTTATTATCGCTAGAGCTGCAATAATTATACTTATTACTTATATTATTAGCAATATAACGTGCATTATTACCCATATTATGCAGTTATTATCGCTAGAACTGTAACAAATATACTTATTACTTTTGTGATCATCAATATAACATGAATTATTACCCATATTATGCAGTTATTATCGATAGAACTATAATAAATATACTTATCACATTTATTATTATCAATATAACATGCATTATTAATCATATTATACAGTTATTATCGCTGGAACTGTAATAATTATACTTATTACTTTTGTGATCATCAATATAACATGCATTATTACCCATATTGTGCAGTTATAATCGATAGAACTGTAATAAATATACTTATTACTTATATTATTAGCAATATAACATGCATTATTACCCATATTATGCAGTTATTATCGATAGAAGTATAATAAATATACTTGTTACTTTTATTATTATCAATATAACATGCATTATTACCCATATTATGCAGTTATTATCGATAGAACTGTAACGAATATACTTATTACTTTTGTGATCATCAATATAACATGCATTATAACCCATATTATGCTGTTATTATCGCTAGAACTGTAATAATTATACTTATTACTTATATTATTATCAATATAACATGCACTATTAGCCATATTTCACTATTATTATCGCTAGAACTATAATAATTATACTTATTACTCCAGATATTATCAGTATAACATGCATTATTACCCATATAATGCAGTTATTATCGATAGAACTATACTAATTATACTTATTACGCCCGATATTATCAATATAACATGCATTATTACCCATATAATGCAGTTATTATCGCTATAGCAGCAATAATTATACGTATTACTTATATTATTATCAATATAACATGCATTATTACCCATATTATGCAGGTATTATCGCTAGAACTATAATAAATATACTTATTACTTCTATTATCATCAATATAACATGCATTAGTACCAACATTATGCAGTTATTATCGATAGAACTATAGTAAATATACTTATTACTTATATTATCATCAATGTAACATACATTATTATCGATATTATGCAGTTATTATCGATAGAACTATAATAAATATAGTTATTACTTTTATTATTATCAACATAACATGCATTATTACCCATATAATGTAGTTATTTTTGATAGAAGTATAATACATATACTTATTACTTCCCTTATTATCAATACAACATGCACCCTTGCCATATTTTACTAGTACTATCGCTAGAACTACAATAATTATACTTATTACTCCCGATATTACCAATATAACATCCATTATTACCCATGTAATGCAGTTATTATCGCTAGAACTGTAATAGTTATACTTATTGCTTATATTATTATCAATATAACATGCATTGTTACCCATATTATGCATGTGTTATCGCTAGAACTATAATAAATATACTTATTGCTTCTATTATCATCAATATAACATGCATTATTGCCCATATTATGCAGTTATTATCGATAGAACTATAGTAAATATACTTATTACTTATATTATCATCAATGTAACATGCATTATTATCCATATTATGCAGTTATTATCGATAGAACTATAATAAATATACTTATTACTTTTATTATTATCAATATAACATGCATGGTTACCCATATAATGGAGTTATTATAGCTAGAACTGTAATAATTATACTTACTACTTATATTATTATCAATATAACATACATTATTACCCATATAATGCAGTTATTATCGATAGAAGTATAATAAATATACTTATTACTTTTATTATTATTAATATAACATGCACTATTAGCCGTATTTCACTATTATTATCGCTAGAACTATAATAATTATACTTATTACTCCCGATATTATCAATATAACATGCATTACTACCCATATAATGCAGTTATTATCGCTAGAGCTGTAATAATTGTACTTATTACTTATATTATTATCAATATAACATGCATTATTACCCATATTATGCAGTTATTATCGATAGAACTATAATAAATATACTTATTACTTTTATTATTATCAACATAACATGCACTATTAGCCATATTTTACTATTACTATTGCTAGAACTATAATAATTATACTTATTACTCCCGATATTATCAATATAACATGCATTATTACCCATATAATGCAGTTATTATCGCTAGAGCTGCAATAATTATACTTATTACTTATTTTATTAGCAATATAACGTGCATTATTACCCATATTATGCAGTTATTATCGCTAGAACTGTAACAAATATACTTATTACTTTTGTGATCATCAATATAACATGAATTATTACCCATATTATGCAGTTATTATCGATAGAACTATAATAAATATACTTATTACTTTTATTATTATCAATATAACATGCATTATTACCCATATTATACAGTTATTATCGCTGGAACTGTAATAATTATACTTATTTCTTATATTATTAGCAATATAACATGCATTATTACCCATATTGTGCTGTTATAATCGATAGAACTATAATAAATGTACTTATTACTTATATTATTAGCAATATAACATGCATTATTAGCCATATTTTACTATTACTATTGCTAGAACTATAATAATTATACTTATTACTTATATTGTTATCAACATAACATACATTATTACCCATATAATGCAGTTATTATCGATAGAAGTATAATAAATATACTTATTACTTTTATTGTTATTAATATAACATGCACTATTAGCCGTATTTCACTATTATTATCGCTAGAACTATAATAATTATACTTATTACTCCCGATATTATCAATATAACATGCATTACTACCCATATAATGCAGTTATTATCGCTAGAGCTGTAATAATTGTACTTATTACTTATATTATTATCAATATAACATGCATTATTACCCATATAATGCAGTTATTATCGATAGAAGTATAATAAATATACTTATTACTTTTATTATTATTAATATAACATGCACTATTAGCCATATTTTACTATTACTATCGATGGAACTATGATAATTATACTTATTACTCCCGATATTATCAATATAACATGCATGGTTACCCATATAATGGAGCTATTATAGCTAGAACTGCAATAATTATACTCACTACTTATATTATTATCAACATAACATACATTATTACCCATATAATGCAGTTATTATCGATAGAAGTATAATAAATATACTTATTACTTTTATTATTATTAATATAACATGCACCATTAGCCGTATTTCACTATTATTATCGCTAGGACTATAATAATTATACTTATTACTCCCGATATTATCAATATAACATGCATTATTACCCATATAATGCAGTTATTATCGCTAGAGCTGTAATAATTATACTTATTACTTATATTATTATCAATATAACATGCATTATTATCCATATTAAGCAGTTATTATCGATAGAACTACAATAAATATACTTATTACTTTTATTATTATCAATATAACATGCACTATTAGCCATATTTTACTATTACTATCGATGGAACTATAATAATTATACTTATTACTCCCGATATTATCAATATAACATGCATGGTTACCCATATAATGGAGCTATTATAGCTAGAACTGTAATAATTATACTTACTACTTATATTATTATCAACATAACATGCATTATTACCCATATTATGCAGTTATTATCGATAGAACTATAATAAATATACTTATTACTTATATTATTATCAATATAACATGCACTATTAGCCATATTTTACTATTACTACTGCTAGAACTATAATAATTATACTTATTACTCCCGATATTATCAATATAACATGCATTCTTACCCATATAATGCAGTTATTATCGCTAGAGCTGCAATAATTATACTTATTACTTATATTATTAGCAATATAACGTGCATTATTACCCATATTATGCAGTTATTATCGCTAGAACTGTAAGAAATATACTTATTACTTTTGTGATCATCAATATAACATGAATTATTACCCATATTATGCAGTTATTATCGATAGAACTATAATAAATATACTTATTACTTTTATTATTATCAATATAACATGCATTATTAATCATATTATACAGTTATTATCGCTGGAACTGTAATAATTATACTTATTACTTTTGTGATCATCAATATAACATGCATTATTACCCATATTGTGCAGTTATAATCGATAGAACTGTAATAAATATACTTATTACTTATATTATTAGCAATATAACATGCATTATTACCCATATTATGCAGTTATTATCGATAGAAGTATAATAAATATACTTGTTACTTTTATTATTATCAATATAACATGCATTATTACCCATATTATGCAGTTATTATCGATAAAACTGTAACAAATATACTTATTACTTTTGTGATCATCAATATAACATGCATTATTACCCATATTATGCTGTTATTATCGCTAGAACTGTAATAATTATACTTATTACTTATATTATTATCAATATAACATGCACTATTAGCCATATTTCACTATTATTATCGCTAGAACTATAATAATTATACTTATTACTCCAGATATTATCAGTATAACATGCATTATTACATATATAATGCAGTTATTATCGCTAGAGCTGTAATAATTATACTTATTACTTATAATATTATCAATATAACATGCATTATTACCCATATTATGCAGTTATTATCGATAGAACTATACTAATTATAGTCATTACGCCCGATATTATCAATATAACATGCATTATTACCCATATAATGCAGTTATTATCGCTAGAGCTGCAATAATTATACGTATTACTTATATTATTATCAATATAACATGCATTATTACCCATATTATGCAGGTATTATCGCTAGAACTATAATAAATATACTTATTACTTCTATTATCATCAATATAACATGCATTAGTACCAACATTATGCAGTTATTATCGATAGAACTATAGTAAATATACTTATTACTTATATTATCATCAATGTAACATACATTATTATCGATATTATGCAGTTATTATCGATAGAACTATAATAAATATACTTATTACTTTTATTATTATCAACATAACATGCATTATTACCCATATAATGTAGTTATTTTTGATAGAAGTATAATACATATACTTATTACTTCCCTTATTATCAATACAACATGCACCCTTGCCATATTTTACTAGTACTATCGCTAGAACTACAATAATTATACTTATTACTCCCGATATTACCAATATAACATCCATTATTACCCATGTAATGCAGTTATTATCGCTAGAACTGTAATAGTTATACTTATTACTTATATTATTATCAATATAACATGCATTGTTACCCATATTATGCATATGTTATCGCTAGAACTATAATAAATATACTTATTGCTTCTATTATCATCAATATAACATGCATTATTGCCCATATTATGCAGTTATTATCGATAGAACTATAGTAAATATACTTATTACTTATATTATCATCAATGTAACATGCATTATTATCCATATTATGCAGTTATTATCGATAGAACTATAATAAATATACTTATTACTTTTATTATTATCAATATAACATGCATGGTTACCCATATAATGGAGTTATTATAGCTAGAACTGTAATAATTATACTTACTACTTATATTATTATCAATATAACATACATTATTACCCATATAATGCAGTTATTATCGATAGAAGTATAATAAATATACTTATTACTTTTATTATTATTAATATAACATGCACTATTAGCCGTATTTCACTATTATTATCGCTAGAACTATAATAATTATACTTATTACTCCCGATATTATCAATATAACATGCATTACTACCCATATAATGCAGTTATTATCGCTAGAGCTGTAATAATTGTACTTATTACTTATATTATTATCAATATAACATGCATTATTACCCATATTATGCAGTTATTATCGATAGAACTATAATAAATATACTTATTACTTTTATTATTATCAACATAACATGCACTATTAGCCATATTCTACTATTACTATTGCTAGAACTATAATAATTATACTTGTTACTCCCGATATTATCAATATAACATGCATTATTACCCATATAATGCAGTTATTATCGCTAGAGCTGCAATAATTATACTTATTACTTATTTTATTAGCAATATAACGTGCATTATTACCCATATTATGCAGTTATTATCGCTAGAACTGTAACAAATATACTTATTACTTTTGTGATTATCAATATAACATGAATTATTACCCATATTATGCAGTTATTATCGATAGAACTATAATAAATATACTTATTACTTTTATTATTATCAATATAACATGCATTATTACCCATATTATACAGTTATTATCGCCAGAACTGTAATAATTATACTTATTTCTTATATTATTAGCAATATAACATGCATTATTACCCATATTGTGCTGTTATAATCGATAGAACTATAATAAATGTACTTATTACTTATATTATTAGCAATATAACATGCATTATTAGCCATATTTTACTATTACTATTGCTAGAACTATAATAATTATACTTATTACTTATATTATTATCAACATAACATACATTATTACCCATATAATGCAGTTATTATCGATAGAAGTATAATAAATATACTTATTACTTTTATTATTATTAATATAACATGCACTATTAGCCGTATTTCACTATTATTATCGCTAGAACTATAATAATTATACTTATTACTCCCGATATTATCAATATAACATGCATTACTACCCATATAATGCAGTTATTATCGCTAGAGCTGTAATAATTGTACTTATTACTTATATTATTATCAATATAACATGCATTATTACCCATATTATGCAGTTATTATCGATAGAACTATAATATATATACTTATTACTTTTATTATTATCAACATAACATGCACTATTAGCCATATTTTACTATTACTATTGCTAGAACTATAATAATTATACTTATTACTCCCGATATTATCAATATAACATGCATTATTACCCATATAATGCAGTTATTATCGCTAGAGCTGCAATAATTATACTTATTACTTATTTTATTAGCAATATAACGTGCATTATTACCCATATTATGCAGTTATTATCGCTAGAACTGTAACAAATATACTTATTACTTTTGTGATCATCAATATAACATGAATTATTACCCATATTATGCAGTTATTATCGATAGAACTATAATAAATATACTTATTACTTTTATTATTATCAATATAACATGCATTATTACCCATATTATACAGTTATTATCGCTAGAACTGTAATAATTATACTTATTTCTTATATTATTAGCAATATAGCATGCATTATTACCCATATTGTGCTGTTATAATCGATAGAACTATAGTAAATGTACTTATTACTTATATTATTAGCAATATAACATGCATTATTAGCCATATTTTACTATTACTATTGCTAGAACTATAATAATTATACTTATTACTCCCGATATTATCAATATAACATGCATTATTACCCATATAATGCAGTTATTATCGCTAGAGCTGTAATAATTATACTTATTACTTATATTATTATCAATATAACATGCATTATTATCCATATTAAGCAGTTATTATCGATAGAACTACAATAAATATACTTATTACTTTTATTATTATCAATATAAAATGCACTCTTAGCCATATTTTACTATTGCTATCGATGGAACTATAATAATTATACTTATTACTCCCGATATTATCAATATAACATGCATTCTTACCCATATAATGCAGTTATTATAGCTAGAACTGTAATAATTATACTTACTACTTATATTATTATCAACATAACATACATTATTACCCATATAATGCAGTTATTATCGATAGAAGTATAATAAATATACTTATTACTTTTATTATTATTAATATAACATGCACTATTAGCCGTATTTCACTATTATTATCGCTAGAACTATAATAATTATACTTATTACTCCCGATATTATCAATATAACATGCATTACTACCCATATAATGCAGTTATTATCGCTAGAGCTGTAATAATTATACTTATTACTTATATTATTATCAATATAACATGCATTATTACCCATATTGTGCAGTTATAATCGATAGAACTATAATAAATATACTTATTACTTATATTATTAGCAATATAACATGCATTATTACCCACATTATGCAGTCATTATCGATAGAAGTATAATAAATATATTTGTTACTTTTATTATTATCAATATAACATGCATTATTACCCATATTATGCAGTTATTATCGATAGAACTGTAACAAATATACTTATTACTTTTATTATTATCAATATACCATGCATGGTTACCCATATAATGGAGCTATTATAGCTAGAACTGTAATAATTATACTTACTACTTATATTATTATCAACATAACATACATTATTACCCATATAATGCAGTTATTATCGATAGAAGTATAATAAATATACTTATTACTTTTATTATTATTAATATAACATGCACTATTAGCCGTATTTCACTATTATTATCGCTAGAACTATAATAATTATACTTATTACTCCCGATATTATCAATATAACATGCATTACTACCCATATAATGCAGTTATTATCGCTAGAGCTGTAATAATTATACTTATTACTTATATTATTATCAATATAACATGCATTATTACCCATATTATGCAGTTATTATCGATAGAACTATAATAAATATACTTATTACTTTTATTATTATCAATATAACATGCACTATTAGCCATATTTTACTATTACTATTGCTAGAACTATAATAATTATACTTATTACTCCCGATATTATCAATATAACATGCATTATTACCCATATAATGCAGTTATTATCGCTAGAGCTGCAATAATTATACTTATTACTTATATTATTATCAATATAACATGCATTATTATCCATATTAAGCAGTTATTATCGATAGATCTACAATAAATATACTTATTACTTTTATTATTATTAATATAACATGCACCATTAGCCGTATTTCACTATTATTATCGCTAGAACTATAATAATTATACTTATTACTCCCGATATTATCAATATAACATGCATTATTACCCATATAATGCAGTTATTATCGCTAGAGCTGTAATAATTATACTTATTACTTATATTATTATCAATATAACATGCATTATTACCCATATTATGCAGTTATTATCGATAGAACTATAATAAATATACTTATTACTTTTATTATCATCAATATAACATGCACTATTAGCCATATTTTACTATTACTATTGCTAGAACTATAATAATTATACTTATTACTCCCGATATTAGCAATATAACATGCATTATTACCCATATAATGCAGTTATTATCGCTAGAGCTGCAATAATTATACTTATTACTTATATTATTATCAATATAACATGCATTATTGCCCATATTATGCAGTTATTATCGATAGAACTATAGTAAATATACTTATTACTTATATTATCATCAATGTAACATGCATTATTATCCATATTATGCAGTTATTATCGATAGAACTATAATAAATATACTTATTACTTTTATTATTATCAATATACCATGCATGGTTACCCATATAATGGAGCTATTATAGCTAGAACTGTAATAATTATACTTACTACTTATATTATTATCAACATAACATACATTATTACCAATATAATGCAGTTATTATCGATAGAAGTATAATAAATATACTTATTACTTTTATTATTATTAATATAACATGCACTATTAGCCGTATTTCACTATTATTATCGCTAGAACTATAATAATTATACTTATTACTCCCGATATTATCAATATAATATGCATTACTACCCATATAATGCAGTTATTATCGCTAGAGCTGTAATAATTGTACTTATTACTTATATTATTGTCAATATAACATGCATTATTACCCATATTATGCAGTTATTATCGATAGAACTATAATAAATATACTTATTACTTTTATTATTATCAATATAACATGCACTATTAGCCATATTTTACTATTACTATCGATGGAACTATAGTAATTATATTTATTACTCCCGATATTATCAATATAACATGCATGGTTACCCATATAATGGAGTTATTATAGCTAGTACTGTAATAATTATACTTACTACTTATATTATTATCAATATAACATACATTATTACCCATATAATGCAGTTATTATCGCTAGAGCTGTAATAATTATACTTATTACGTATATTATTATCAATATAACATGCATTATTATCCATATTAAGCAGTTATTATCGATAGAACTATAATAAATATACTTATTACTTTTATTATTATCAATATAACATGCACTATTAGCCATATTTTACTATTACTATCGATGGAACTATAATAATTATACTTATTACTCCCGATATTATCAATATACCATGCATGGTTACCCATATAATGGAGCTATTATAGCTAGAACTGTAATAATTATACTTACTACTTATATTATTATCAACATAACATACATTATTACCAATATAATGCAGTTATTATCGATAGAAGTATAATAAATATACTTATTACTTTTATTATTATTAATATAACATGCACTATTAGCCGTATTTCACTATTATTATCGCTAGAACTATAATAATTATACTTATTACTCCCGATATTATCAATATAATATGCATTACTACCCATATAATGCAGTTATTATCGCTAGAGCTGTAATAATTGTACTTATTACTTTTGTGATCATCAATATAACATGAATTATTACCCATATTATGCAGTTATTATCGATAGAACTGTAATAAATATAATTATTACTATTATTATTGTCAATATAACATGCATTATTACCCATATTATGCAGTTATTATCGATAGAACTGTTATAGTTATACTTATTACTTATATTATTATCAATATAACATGCATTATTACCCATATAATGCAGTTATTATCGATAGAAGTATAATAAATATACTTATTACTTTTATTATTATTAATATAACATGCACTATTAGCCATATTTCATTATTATTATCGCTAGAACTATAATAATTATACATATTACTCCCGATATTATCAATATAACATGCATTATTACCCATATAATGCAGTTATTATCGCTAGAGCTGTAATAATTATACTTATTACTTATATTATTATCAATATAACATGCATTATTACCCATATTATGCAGTTATTATCGATAGAACTATAATAATTATACTTATTACTCCCGATATTATGAATATAACATGCATTATTAGCCATATTTTACTATTACTATCGCTAGAACTATAATAATTATACTTATTACTCCCGATATTATCAATATAACATGCATTATTACCCATATAATGCAGTTATTATCGCTAGAGCTGCAATAATTATACTTATTACTTATATTATTAGCAATATAACGTGCATTATTACCCATATTATGCAGTTATTATCGCTAGAACTGTAACAAATATACTTATTACTTTTGTGATCATCAATATAACATGAATTATTACCCATATTATGCAGTTATTATCGATAGAACTGTAATAAATATAATTATTACTTTTATTATTATCAATATAACATGCATTATTACCCATATTATGCAGTTATTATCGCTAGAGCTGTAATAATTATACTTATTACTTATATTATTATCAATATAACATGCATTATTACCCATATTATGCAGTTATTATCGATAGAACTATAATAATTATACTTATTACTCCCGATATTATCAATATAACATGCATTATTAGCCATATTTTACTATTACTATCGCTAGAACTATAATAATTATACGTATTACTCCCGATATTATCAATATAACATGCATTATTACCCATGTAATGCAGTTATTATCGCTAGAGCTGCAATAATTATACTTATTACTTATATTATTATCAATATAACATGCATTATTACCCATATTATGCAGGTATTATCGCTAGAACTATAATAAATATACTTATTACTTCTATTATCATCAATATAACATGCATTAGTACCAATATTATGCAGTTATTATCGATAGAACTATAGTAAATATACTTATTACTTATATTATCATCAATATAACATGCATTATTATCGATATTATGCAGTTATTATCGATAGAACTATAATAAATATACTTATTACTTTTATTATTATCAATATAACATGCACTATTAGCCATATTGTACTATTATTATCGCTAGAACTGTAATAATTATACGTATTACTTATATTATTGTCACTATAGCATGCATTATTACCCATATTAAGCAGTTATAATCGCTAGAACTATAATAATTATACTTATTACTTATATTATTATCAATATGACATGCATTATTACCCATATTATGCAGTTATAATCGCTAGAACTGTAATAATTATACTTATTACTTATATTCTTATCAATATGACATGCATTACTACCCATATAATGCAGTTATTATCGCTAGATCTATAATAAGTATACTTATTACTTTTATTATTATCAATATAACATGCACAATTAGCCATATTTTACTATTATTATCGCTAGAACTGTAATAATTATACGTATTACTTATATTATTGTCAATATAGCATGCATTATTACCCATATTATGCAGTTATAATCGCTAGAACTGTAATAATTATACATATTACTTATATTATTATCAATATAACATGCATTATTACCGATATTATGCAGTTATAATCGATAGAACTATAATAAATATACTTATTACTTATATTATTAGCAATATAACATGCACCCTTGCCATATTTTACTAGTATTATCGATAGAACTATAATAAATATACTTATTACTTTTATTATTATCAATATAACATGCACTATTAGTCATATTTTACTATTACTATCGATGGAACTATAGTAATTATATTTATTACTCCCGATATTATCAATATAACATGCATGGTTGCCCATATAATGGAGTTATTATCGATAGAACTGTTATAGTTATACTTATTACTTATATTATTATCAATATAACATGCATTATTACCCATATAATGCAGTTATTATCGATAGAAGTATAATAAATATACTTATTACTTTTATTATTATTAATATAACATGCACTATTAGCCATATTTCATTATTATTATCGCTAGAACTATAATAATTATACATATTACTCCCGATATTATCAATATAACATGCATTATTACCCATATAATGCAGTTATTATCGCTAGAGCTGTAATAATTATACTTATTACTTATATTATTATCAATATAACATGCATTATTACCCATATTATGCAGTTATTATCGATAGAACTATAATAATTATACTTATTACTCCCGATATTATGAATATAACATGCATTATTAGCCATATTTTACTATTACTATCGCTAGAACTATAATAATTATACTTATTACTCCCGATATTATCAATATAACATGCATTATTACCCATATAATGCAGTTATTATCGCTAGAGCTGCAATAATTATACTTATTACTTATATTATTAGCAATATAACGTGCATTATTACCCATATTATGCAGTTATTATCGCTAGAACTGTAACAAATATACTTATTACTTTTGTGATCATCAATATAACATGAATTATTACCCATATTATGCAGTTATTATCGATAGAACTGTAATAAATATAATTATTACTTTTATTATTATCAATATAACATGCATTATTACCCATATTATGCAGTTATTATCGCTAGAGCTGTAATAATTATACTTATTACTTATATTATTATCAATATAACATGCATTATTACCCATATTATGCAGTTATTATCGATAGAACTATAATAATTATACTTATTACTCCCGATATTATCAATATAACATGCATTATTAGCCATATTTTACTATTACTATCGCTAGAACTATAATAATTATACGTATTACTCCCGATATTATCAATATAACATGCATTATTACCCATGTAATGCAGTTATTATCGCTAGAGCTGCAATAATTATACTTATTACTTATATTATTATCAATATAACATGCATTATTACCCATATTATGCAGGTATTATCGCTAGAACTATAATAAATATACTTATTACTTCTATTATCATCAATATAACATGCATTAGTACCAATATTATGCAGTTATTATCGATAGAACTATAGTAAATATACTTATTACTTATATTATCATCAATATAACATGCATTATTATCGATATTATGCAGTTATTATCGATAGAACTATAATAAATATACTTATTACTTTTATTATTATCAATATAACATGCACTATTAGCCATATTGTACTATTATTATCGCTAGAACTGTAATAATTATACGTATTACTTATATTATTGTCACTATAGCATGCATTATTACCCATATTAAGCAGTTATAATCGCTAGAACTATAATAATTATACTTATTACTTATATTATTATCAATATGACATGCATTATTACCCATATTATGCAGTTATAATCGCTAGAACTGTAATAATTATACTTATTACTTATATTCTTATCAATATGACATGCATTACTACCCATATAATGCAGTTATTATCGCTAGATCTATAATAAGTATACTTATTACTTTTATTATTATCAATATAACATGCACAATTAGCCATATTTTACTATTATTATCGCTAGAACTGTAATAATTATACGTATTACTTATATTATTGTCAATATAGCATGCATTATTACCCATATTATGCAGTTATAATCGCTAGAACTGTAATAATTATACATATTACTTATATTATTATCAATATAACATGCATTATTACCCATATTATGCAGTTATAATCGATAGAACTATAATAAATATACTTATTACTTATATTATTAGCAATATAACATGCACCCTTGCCATATTTTACTAGTATTATCGATAGAACTATAATAAATATACTTATTACTTTTATTATTATCAATATAACATGCACTATTAGTCATATTTTACTATTACTATCGATGGAACTATAGTAATTATATTTATTACTCCCGATATTATCAATATAACATGCATGGTTGCCCATATAATGGAGTTATTATCGCTAGAACTGTAATAATTATGCTTATTACTCATATTATTATCAATATAACATGCATTAT
Organism: Megachile leachella; assembly: GCA_963576845.1. Lineage (NCBI taxonomy): Eukaryota > Metazoa > Arthropoda > Insecta > Hymenoptera > Megachilidae > Megachile > Megachile leachella. Next base: position 69,445 of record CAUYWW010000074.1, read on the forward strand.
TACCCATATAATGCACTTATTATCGATAGAAGTATAATAAATATACTTAGTACTTTTATTGTCATCAATATAACATGCATTATTACCCATATTATGCAGTTATTATCGCTAGAACTGTAACAAATATACTTATTACTTTTGTGATCATCAACATAACATGAATTATTACCCATATTATGCAGTTATTATCGATAGAACTATAATAAATATACTTATTACTCCCGATATTATCAATATAACATGCATTATTACCCATATTATGCAGTTATTATCGATAGAACTATAATAATTATACGTATTACTCCCGATATTATCAATATAACATGCATTATTACCCATGTAATGCAGTTATTATCGCTAGAGCTGCAATAATTATACTTATTACTTATATTATTAGCAATATAACATGCATTATTACCCATATTATGCAGTTATTATCGATAGAACTATAATAAATATACTTTTTACTTTTATTATTATCAATATAACATGCACTATTAGCCATATTGTACGATTATTATCGCTAGAACTGTAATAATTATACGTATTACTTATATTATTGTCAATATAGCATGCATTATTACCCATATTATGCAGTTATAATCGCTAGAACTGTAATAATTATACTTATTACTTATATTATTATCAATATGACATGCATTATTAGCCATATAATGCAGTTATTATCGCTAGATCTATAATAAGTATACTTATTACTTTTATTATTATCAATATAACATGCACAATTAGCCATATTTTACTATTATTATCGCTAGAACTATAATAATTATACTTATTACTTATATTATTATCAATATAACATGCATTATTACCCATATAATGGAGTTATTATCGCTAGAGCTGTAATAATTATACTTATTACTTATATTATTATCAATATAACATGCATTATTACCCATATTATGCAGTTATTATCGATAGAACTATAATAATTATACTTATTACTCCCGATATTATGAATATAACATGCATTATTAGCCATATTTTACTATTACTATCGCTAGAACTATAATAATTATACTTATTACTCCCGATATTATCAATATAACATGCATTATTACCCATATAATGCAGTTATTATCGCTAGAGCTGCAATAATTATACTTATTACTTATATTATTAGCAATATAACGTGCATTATTACCCATATTATGCAGTTATTATCGCTAGAACTGTAACAAATATACCTATTACTTTTGTGATCATCAATATAACATGAATTATTACCCATATTATGCAGTTATTATCGATAGAACTGTAATAAATATAATTATTACTTTTATTATTATCAATATAACATGCATTATTACCCATATTATGCAGTTATTATCGCTAGAGCTGTAATAATTATACTTATTACTTATATTATTATCAATATAACATGCATTATTACCCATATTATGCAGTTATTATCGATAGAACTATAATAATTATACTTATTACTCCCGATATTATCAATATAACATGCATTATTAGCCATATTTTACTATTACTATCGCTAGAACTATAATAATTATACGTATTACTCCCGATATTATCAATATAACATGCATTATTACCCATGTAATGCAGTTATTATCGCTAGAGCTGCAATAATTATACTTATTACTTATATTATTATCAATATAACATGCATTATTACCCATATTATGCAGGTATTATCGCTAGAACTATAATAAATAAACTTATTACTTCTATTATCATCAATATAACATGCATTAGTACCAATATTATGCAGTTATTATCGATAGAACTATAGTAAATATACTTATTACTTATATTATCATCAATATAACATGCATTATTATCGATATTATGCAGTTATTATCGATAGAACTATAATAAATATACTTATTACTTTTATTATTATCAATATAACATGCACTATTAGCCATATTGTACTATTATTATCGCTAGAACTGTAATAATTATACGTATTACTTATATTATTGTCACTATAGCATGTATTATTACCCATATTAAGCAGTTATAATCGCTAGAACTATAATAATTATACTTATTACTTATATTATTATCAATATGACATGCATTATTACCCATATTATGCAGTTATTATCGCTAGAACTGTAATAATTATACATATTACTTATATTATTGTCAATATAGCATGCATTATTACCCATATTATGCAGTTATAATCGCTAGAACTGTAATAATTATACTTATTACTTATATTCTTATCAATATGACATGCATTAATACCCATATAATGCAGTTATTATCGCTAGATCTATAATAAGTATACTTATTACTTTTATTATTATCAATATAACATGCACAATTAGTCATATTTTACTATTATTATCGCTAGAACTATAATAATTATACTTATTACTTTTATTATCATCAATATAACATGCATTATTACCCATATTATGCAGTTATAATCGATAGAACTATAATAAATATACTTATTACTTATATTATTAGCAATATAACATGCACCCTTGCCATATTTTACTAGTATTATCGATAGAACTATAATAAATATACGTATTACTTTTATTATTATCAATATAACATGCACTATTAGCCATATTTTACTATTACTATCGATGGAACTATAGTAATTATATTTATTACTCCCGATATTATCAATATAACATGCATGGTTGCCCATATAATGGAGTTATTATCGCTAGAACTGTAATAATTATACTTATTACTCATATTATTATCAATATAACATGCATTATTACCCATATAATGCACTTATTATCGATAGAAGTAGAATAAATATACTTAGTACTTTTATTGTCATCAATATAACATGCATTATTACCCATATTATGCAGTTATTATCGCTAGAACTGTAACAAATATACTTATTACTTTTGTGATCATCAACATAACATGAATTATTACCCATATTATGCAGTTATTATCGATAGAACTATAATAAATATACTTATTACTCCCGATATTATCAATATAACATGCATTATTACCCATATTATGCAGTTATTATCGATAGAACTATAATAATTATACGTATTACTCCCGATATTATCAGTATAACATGCATTATTACCCATGTAATGCAGTTATTATCGCTAGAGCTGCAATAATTATACTTATTACTTATATTATTAACAATATAACATGCATTATTACCCATATTATGCAGTTATTATCGATAGAACTATAATAAATATACTTTTTACTTTTATTATTATCAATATAACATGTACTATTAGCCATATTGTACTATTATTATCGCTAGAACTGTAATAATTATACGTATTACTTATATTATTGTCAATATAGCATGCATTATTACCCATATTATGCAGTTATAATCGCTAGAACTGTAATAATTATACTTATTACTTATATTATTATCAATATGACATGCATTATTACCCATATAATGCAGTTACTATCGCTAGATCTATAATAAGTATACTTATTACTTTTATTATTATCAATATAACATGCACAATTAGCCATACTTTACTATTATTATCGCTAGAACTATAATAATTATACTTATTACTTATATTATTGTCAATATAACATGCATTATTACCCATATAATGCAGTTATTATAGATAGGAGTATAATAAATATATTTATTACTTTTATTATTATCAATATAACATGCATTATTACCCATATTATGCAGGTATTATCGATAGAACTATAATAAATATACTTACTACTTTTATTATTATCAATATAACATGCACTATTAGCCATATTTTACTATTATAATCGCTAGAGCTATAATAATTATACTTATTACTCCCGATATTATCAATATAACATGCATTGTTACCCATATAATGGAGTTATTATCGATAGAAGTATAATAAATATACTTATTACTTCTATTATCATCAATATAACATGCAGTATTACCCATATTATGCAGGTATTATCGATAGAACTATAATAAATATACTTGTTACTTTTATTATTATCAATATATCATGCATTATTACCCATATTATGCAGTTATTATCGATAGAACTATAATAATTATACGTATTACTCCCGATATTATCAATACAACATGCATTATTACCCATGCAATGCAGTTATTATCGCTAGAGCTGCAATAATTATACTTATTACTTATATTATTAGCAATATAACATGCATTATTACCCATATTATGCAGTTATTATCGCTGGAACTATAATAAATATACTTTTTACTTTTATTATTATCAATATAACATGCACTATTAGCTATATTGTACTATTATTATCGCTAGAACTGTAATAATTATACGTATTACTTATATTATTGTCAATATAGCATGCATTATTACCCATATTATGCAGTTATAATCCCTAGAACTGTAATAATTATACATATTACTTATATTATTATCAATATGACATGCATTATTACCCATATTATGCAGTTATTATCGCTAGAACTGTAATAATTATACTTATTACTTATATTATTGTCAATATAGCATGCATTATTACCCATATTATGCAGTTATAATCGCTAGAACTGTAATAATTATACTTATTACTTATATTATTATCAATATGACATGCATTATTACCCATATAATGCAGTTATTATCGCTAAATCTATAATAAGTATACTTATTACTTTTATTATTATCAATATAACATGCACAATTAGCCATACTTTACTATTATTATCGCTAGAACTATAATAATTATACTTATTACTTATACTATTATCAATATAACATGCATTATTACCCATATAATGGAGTTATTATCGCTAGAGCTGTAATAATTATACTTATTACTTATATTGTTATCAATATAACATGCATTATTACCCATATTATGCAGTTATTATCGATAGAACTATAATAATTATACGTATTACTCCCGATATTATCAATATAACATGCATTATTACCCATGTAATGCGGTTATTATCGCTAGAGCTGCAATAATTATACTTATTACTTTTATTATTATCAATATAACATGCACTATTAGCCATATTGTACTATTATTATCGCTAGAACTGTAATAATTATACGTATTACTTATATTATTGTCAATATAGCATGCATTATTACAAATGTAATGCAGTTAATATCGCTAGAGCTGCAATAATTATACTTATTACTTATATTATTATGAATATAACATGCATTATTACCCATATTATGCAGGTATTATCGCTAGAACTATAATAAATATACTTATTACTTCTATTATCATCAATATAACATGCATTAGTACCAATATTATGCAGTTATTATCGATAGAACTATAGCAAATATACTTATTACTTATATTATCATCAATATAACATGCATTATTATCGATATTATGCAGTTATTATCGATAGAACTATAATAAATATACTTTTTACTTTTATTATTATCAATATAACATGCACTATTAGCCATATTGTACTATTATTATCGCTAGAACTGTAATAATTATACGTATTACTTATATTATTGTCAATATAACATGCATTATTACCCATATTATGCAGTTATAATCGATAGAACTATAATAAATATACTTATTACTTATATTATTAGCAATATAACATGCACCCTTGCCATATTTTACTAGTATTATCGATAGAACTATAATAAATATACGTATTACTTTTATTATTATTAATATAACATGCACTATTAGCCATATTTTACTATTACTATCGATGGAACTATAGTAATTATATTTATTACTCCCGATATTATCAATATAACATGCATGGTTGCCCATGTAATGCGGTTATTATCGCTAGAGCTGCAATAATTATACTTATTACTTTTATTATTATCAATATAACATGCACTATTAGCCATATTGTACTATTATTATCGCTAGAACTGTAATAATTATACGTATTACTTATATTATTGTCAATATAGCATGCATTATTACCCATATTATGCAGTTATAATCGCTAGAACTGTAATAATTATACTTATTACTTATATTATTATCAATATGACATGCATTATTACCCATATTATGCAGTTATTATCGCTAGAACTGTAATAATTATACTTATTACTTATATTATTGTCAATATAGCATGCATTATTACCCATATTATGCAGTTATAATCGCTAGAACTGTAATAATTATACTTATTACTTATATTATTATCAATATGACATGCATTATTACCCATATAATGCAGTTATTATCGCTAGATCTATAATAAGTATACTTATTACTTTTATTATTATCAATATAACATGCACAATTAGCCATACTTTACTATTATTATCGCTAGAACTATAATAATTATACTTATTACTTATACTATTATCAATATAACATGCATTATTACCCATATAATGCAGTTATTATAGATAGAAGTATAATAAATATACTTATTACTTTTATTATTAGCAATATAACATGCATTATTACCCATATTAAGCAGTTATTATCAATAGAACTATAATAAATATACTTATTACTTTTATTATTATCAATATAACATGCACTATTAGCCATATTTTACTATTACTATTGCTAGATCTATAAAAATTATACTTATTACTCCCGATATTATCAATATAACATGCATTATTACCCATATAATGCAGTTATTATCGCTAGAGCTGCAATAATTATACTTATTACTTATATTATTAGCAATATAACATGCATTATTACCCATATTATGCAGTTATTATCGCTAGAACTATAATAAATATACTTATTACTTCTATTATTATCAATATAACATGCATTAGTACCAATATTATGCAGTTATTATCGATAGAACTATAGCAAATATACTTATTACTTATATTATCATCAATATAACATGCATTATTATCGATATTATGCAGTTATTATCGATAGAACTATAATAAATATACTTTTTACTTTTATTATTATCAATATAACATGCACTATTAGCCCAATTGTACTATTATTATCGCTAGAACTGTAATAATTATACTTATTACTTATATTATTATCAATATGACATGCATTATGACCCATATTATGCAGTTATTATCGCTAGAACTGTAATAATTATACTTATTACTTATATTATTGTCAATATAGCATGCATTATTACCCATATTATGCAGTTATAATCGCTAGAACTGTAATAATTATACTTATTACTTATATTATTATCAATATGACATGCATTATTACCCATATAATGCAGTTATTATCGCTAGATCTATAATAAGTATACTTATTACTTTTATTATTATCAATATAACATGCACAATTAGCCATACTTTACTATTATTATCGCTAGAACTATAATAATTATACTTATTACTTATACTATTATCAATATAACATGCATTATTACCCATATAATGCAGTTATTATAGATAGAAGTATAATAAATATACTTATTACTTTTATTATTATCAATATAACATGCATTATTACCCATATTATGCAGGTATTATCGATAGAACTATAATAAATATACTTGTTACTTTTATTATTATCAATATATCATGCATTATTACCCATATTATGCAGTTATTATCGATAGAACTGTAACAAATATACTTATTACTTTTGTGATCATCAATATAACATGCATTATTACACATATTATGGAGTTATTATCGATAGAAATATAATAAATATACTTACTACTTTTATTATTATCAATATAACATGCACTATTAGCCATATTTTACTATTATAATCGCTAGAGCTATAATAATTATACTTATTACTCCCGATATTATCAATATAACATGCATTGTTACCCATATAATGGAGTTATTATCGATAGAAGTATAATAAATAGACTTATTACTTCTATTATCATCAATATAACATGCATTATTACCCATATTATGCAGGTATTATCGATAGAACTATAATAAATATACTTGTTACTTTTATTATTATCAATATAACATGCATTATTACCCATATTATGCAGTTATTATCGATAGAACTGTAACAAATATACTTATTACTTTTGTGATCATCAATATAACATGCATTATTACCCATATTATGCAGTTATTATCGATAGAACTATAATAAATATACTTATTACTTTTATTATTATCAATATAACATGCATTATTACCCATATTATGCAGTTATTATCGCTAGAGCTGTAATAATTATACTTATTACTTATATTATTACCAATATAACATGCATTATTACCCATATTATGCAGTTATTATCGATAGAACTATAATAATTATACTTATTACTCCCGATATTATCAATATAACATGCATTATTAGCCATATTTTACTATTACTATCGCTAGAACTATAATAATTATACTTATTACTCCCGATATTATCAATATAACATGCATTATTACCCATATAATGCAGTTATTATCGCTAGAGCTGTAATAATTATACTTATTACTTATATTGTTATCAATATAACATGCATTATTACCCATATTTTACTATTACTATCGCTAGAACTATAATAATTATACGTATTACTCCCGATATTATCAATATAACATGCATTATTACCCATGTAATGCAGTTATTATCGCTAGAGCTGCAATAATTATACTTATTACTTATATTATTATCAATATAACATGCATTATTACCCATATTATGCAGGTATTATCGCTAGAACTATAATAAATAAACTTATTACTTCTATTATCATCAATATAACATGCATTAGTACCAATATTATGCAGTTATTATCGATAGAACTATAGTAAATATACTTATTACTTATATTATCATCAATATAACATGCATTATTATCGATATTATGCAGTTATTATCGATAGAACTATAATAAATATACTTATTACTTTTATTATTATCAATATAACATGCACTATTAGCCATATTGTACTATTATTATCGCTAGAACTGTAATAATTATACGTATTACTTATATTATTGTCACTATAGCATGCATTATTACCCATATTAAGCAGTTATAATCGCTAGAACTATAATAATTATACTTATTACTTATATTATTATCAATATGACATGCATTATTACCCATATTATGCAGTTATTATCGCTAGAACTGTAATAATTATACTTATTACTTATATTATTGTCAATATAGCATGCATTATTACCCATATTATGCAGTTATAATCGCTAGAACTGTAATAATTATACTTATTACTTATATTCTTATCAATATGACATGCATTAATACCCATATAATGCAGTTATTATCGCTAGATCTATAATAAGTATACTTATTACTTTTATTATTGTCAATATAACATGCACAATTAGCCATATTTTACTATTATTATCGCTAGAACTATAATAATTATACCTATTACTTTTATTATCATCAATATAACATGCATTATTACCCATATTATGCAGTTATAATCGATAGAACTATAATAAATATACTTATTACTTATATTATTAGCAATATAACATGCACCCTTGCCATATTTTACTAGTATTATCGATAGAACTATAATAAATATACGTATTACTTTTATTATTATCAATATAACATGCACTATTAGCCATATTTTACTATTACTATCGATGGAACTATAGTAATTATATTTATTACTCCCGATATTATCAATATAACATGCATGGTTGCCCATATAATGGAGTTATTATCGCTAGAACTGTAATAATTATGCTTATTACTCATATTATTATCAATATAACATGCATTATTACCCATATAATGCACTTATTATCGATAGAAGTAGAATAAATATACTTAGTACTTTTATTGTCATCAATATAACATGCATTATTACCCATATTATGCAGTTATTATCGCTAGAACTGTAACAAATATACTTATTACTTTTGTGATCATCAACATAACATGAATTATTACCCATATTATGCAGTTATTATCGATAGAACTATAATAAATATACTTATTACTTTTATTATTATCAATATACCATGCATGGTTACCCATATAATGGAGCTATTATAGCTAGAACTGTAATAATTATACTTACTACTTATATTATTATCAACATAACATACATTATTACCAATATAATGCAGTTATTATCGATAGAAGTATAATAAATATACTTATTACTTTTATTATTATTAATATAACATGCACTATTAGCCGTATTTCACTATTATTATCGCTAGAACTATAATAATTATACTTATTACTCCCGATATTATCAATATAATATGCATTACTACCCATATAATGCAGTTATTATCGCTAGAGCTGTAATAATTGTACTTATTACTTATATTATTGTCAATATAACATGCATTATTACCCATATTATGCAGTTATTATCGATAGAACTATAATAAATATACTTATTACTTTTATTATTATCAATATAACATGCACTATTAGCCATATTTTACTATTACTATCGATGGAACTATAGTAATTATATTTATTACTCCCGATATTATCAATATAACATGCATGGTTACCCATATAATGGAGTTATTATAGCTAGTACTGTAATAATTATACTTACTACTTATATTATTATCAATATAACATACATTATTACCCATATAATGCAGTTATTATCGCTAGAGCTGTAATAATTATACTTATTACGTATATTATTATCAATATAACATGCATTATTATCCATATTAAGCAGTTATTATCGATAGAACTATAATAAATATACTTATTACTTTTATTATTATCAATATAACATGCACTATTAGCCATATTTTACTATTACTATCGATGGAACTATAATAATTATACTTATTACTCCCGATATTATCAATATACCATGCATGGTTACCCATATAATGGAGCTATTATAGCTAGAACTTTAATAATTATACTTACTACTTATATTATTATCAACATAACATACATTATTACCAATATAATGCAGTTATTATCGATAGAAGTATAATAAATATACTTATTACTTTTATTATTATTAATATAACATGCACTATTAGCCGTATTTCACTATTATTATCGCTAGAACTATAATAATTATACTTATTACTCCCGATATTATCAATATAATATGCATTACTACCCATATAATGCAGTTATTATCGCTAGAGCTGTAATAATTGTACTTATTACTTTTGTGATCATCAATATAACATGAATTATTACCCATATTATGCAGTTATTATCGATAGAACTGTAATAAATATAATTATTACTTTTATTATTGTCAATATAACATGCATTATTACCCATATTATGCAGTTATTATCGATAGAACTGTTATAGTTATACTTATTACTTATATTATTATCAATATAACATGCATTATTACCCATATAATGCAGTTATTATCGATACAAGTATAATAAATATACTTATTACTTTTATTATTATTAATATAACATGCACTATTAGCCATATTTCATTATTATTATCGCTAGAACTATAATAATTATACATATTACTCCCGATATTATCAATATAACATGCATTATTACCCATATAATGCAGTTATTATCGCTAGAGCTGTAATAATTATACTTATTACTTATATTATTATCAATATAACATGCATTATTACCCATATTATGCAGTTATTATCGATAGAACTATAATAATTATACTTATTACTCCCGATATTATGAATATAACATGCATTATTAGCCATATTTTACTATTACTATCGCTAGAACTATAATAATTATACTTATTACTCCCGATATTATCAATATAACATGCATTATTACCCATATAATGCAGTTATTATCGCTAGAGCTGCAATAATTATACTTATTACTTATATTATTAGCAATATAACGTGCATTATTACCCATATTATGCAGTTATTATCGCTAGAACTGTAACAAATATACTTATTACTTTTGTGATCATCAATATAACATGAATTATTACCCATATTATGCAGTTATTATCGATAGAACTGTAATAAATATAATTATTACTTTTATTATTATCAATATAACATGCATTATTACCCATATTATGCAGTTATTATCGCTAGAGCCGTAATAATTATACTTATTACTTATATTATTATCAATATAACATGCATTATTACCCATATTATGCAGTTATTATCGATAGAACTATAATAATTATACTTATTACTCCCGATATTATCAATATAACATGCATTATTAGCCATATTTTACTATTACTATCGCTAGAACTATAATAATTATACGTATTACTCCCGATATTATCAATATAACATGCATTATTACCCATGTAATGCAGTTATTATCGCTAGAGCTGCAATAATTATACTTATTACTTATATTATTATCAATATAACATGCATTATTACCCATATTATGCAGGTATTATCGCTAGAACTATAATAAATATACTTATTACTTCTATTATCATCAATATAACATGCATTAGTACCAATATTATGCAGTTATTATCGATAGAACTATAGTAAATATACTTATTACTTATATTATCATCAATATAACATGCATTATTATCGATATTATGCAGTTATTATCGATAGAACTATAATAAATATACTTATTACTTTTATTATTATCAATATAACATGCACTATTAGCCATATTGTACTATTATTATCGCTAGAACTGTAATAATTATACGTATTACTTATATTATTGTCACTATAGCATGCATTATTACCCATATTAAGCAGTTATAATCGCTAGAACTATAATAATTATACTTATTACTTATATTATTATCAATATGACATGCATTATTACCCATATTATGCAGTTATAATCGCTAGAACTGTAATAATTATACTTATTACTTATATTATTATCAATATGACATGCATTATTACCCATATAATGCAGTTATTATCGCTAAATCTATAATAAGTATACTTATTACTTTTATTATTATCAATATAACATGCACAATTAGCCATACTTTACTATTATTATCGCTAGAACTATAATAATTATACTTATTACTTATACTATTATCAATATAACATGCATTATTACCCATATAATGGAGTTATTATCGCTAGAGCTGTAATAATTATACTTATTACTTATATTGTTATCAATATAACATGCATTATTACCCATATTATGCAGTTATTATCGATAGAACTATAATAATTATACGTATTACTCCCGATATTATCAATATAACATGCATTATTACCCATGTAATGCGGTTATTATCGCTAGAGCTGCAATAATTATACTTATTACTTTTATTATTATCAATATAACATGCACTATTAGCCATATTGTACTATTATTATCGCTAGAACTGTAATAATTATACGTATTACTTATATTATTGTCAATATAGCATGCATTATTACCCATGTAATGCAGTTAATATCGCTAGAGCTGCAATAATTATACTTATTACTTATATTATTATCAATATAACATGCATTATTACCCATATTATGCAGGTATTATCGCTAGAACTATAATAAATATACTTATTACTTCTATTATCATCAATATAACATGCATTAGTACCAATATTATGCAGTTATTATCGATAGAACTATAGCAAATATACTTATTACTTATATTATCATCAATATAACATGCATTATTATCGATATTATGCAGTTATTATCGATAGAACTATAATAAATATACTTTTTACTTTTATTATTATCAATATAACATGCACTATTAGCCATATTGTACTATTATTATCGCTAGAACTGTAATAATTATACGTATTACTTATATTATTGTCAATATAACATGCATTATTACCCATATTATGCAGTTATAATCGATAGAACTATAATAAATATACTTATTACTTATATTATTAGCAATATAACATGCACCCTTGCCATATTTTACTAGTATTATCGATAGAACTATAATAAATATACGTATTACTTTTATTATTATTAATATAACATGCACTATTAGCCATATTTTACTATTACTATCGATGGAACTATAGTAATTATATTTATTACTCCCGATATTATCAATATAACATGCATGGTTGCCCATGTAATGCGGTTATTATCGCTAGAGCTGCAATAATTATACTTATTACTTTTATTATTATCAATATAACATGCACTATTAGCCATATTGTACTATTATTATCGCTAGAACTGTAATAATTATATGTATTACTTATATTATTGTCAATATAGCATGCATTATTACCCATATTATGCAGTTATAATCGATAGAACTATAATAATTATACTTATTACTCCCGATATTATCAATATAACATGCATTATTAGCCATATTTTACTATTACTATCGCTAGAACTATAATAATTATACGTATTACTCCCGATATTATCAATATAACATGCATTATTACCCATGTAATGCAGTTATTATCGCTAGAGCTGCAATAATTATACTTATTACTTATATTATTATCAATATAACATGCATTATTACCCATATTATGCAGGTATTATCGCTAGAACTATAATAAATATACTTATTACTTCTATTATCATCAATATAACATGCATTAGTACCAATATTATGCAGTTATTATCGATAGAACTATAGTAAATATACTTATTACTTATATTATCATCAATATAACATGCATTATTATCGATATTATGCAGTTATTATCGATAGAACTATAATAAATATACTTATTACTTTTATTATTATCAATATAACATGCACTATTAGCCATATTGTACTATTATTATCGCTAGAACTGTAATAATTATACGTATTACTTATATTATTGTCACTATAGCATGCATTATTACCCATATTAAGCAGTTATAATCGCTAGAACTATAATAATTATACTTATTACTTATATTATTATCAATATGACATGCATTATTACCCATATTATGCAGTTATAATCGCTAGAACTGTAATAATTATACTTATTACTTATATTATTATCAATATGACATGCATTATTACCCATATAATGCAGTTATTATCGCTAAATCTATAATAAGTATACTTATTACTTTTATTATTATCAATATAACATGCACAATTAGCCATACTTTACTATTATTATCGCTAGAACTATAATAATTATACTTATTACTTATACTATTATCAATATAACATGCATTATTACCCATATAATGGAGTTATTATCGCTAGAGCTGTAATAATTATACTTATTACTTATATTGTTATCAATATAACATGCATTATTACCCATATTATGCAGTTATTATCGATAGAACTATAATAATTATACGTATTACTCCCGATATTATCAATATAACATGCATTATTACCCATGTAATGCGGTTATTATCGCTAGAGCTGCAATAATTATACTTATTACTTTTATTATTATCAATATAACATGCACTATTAGCCATATTGTACTATTATTATCGCTAGAACTGTAATAATTATACGTATTACTTATATTATTGTCAATATAGCATGCATTATTACCCATGTAATGCAGTTAATATCGCTAGAGCTGCAATAATTATACTTATTACTTATATTATTATCAATATAACATGCATTATTACCCATATTATGCAGGTATTATCGCTAGAACTATAATAAATATACTTATTACTTCTATTATCATCAATATAACATGCATTAGTACCAATATTATGCAGTTATTATCGATAGAACTATAGCAAATATACTTATTACTTATATTATCATCAATATAACATGCATTATTATCGATATTATGCAGTTATTATCGATAGAACTATAATAAATATACTTTTTACTTTTATTATTATCAATATAACATGCACTATTAGCCATATTGTACTATTATTATCGCTAGAACTGTAATAATTATACGTATTACTTATATTATTGTCAATATAACATGCATTATTACCCATATTATGCAGTTATAATCGATAGAACTATAATAAATATACTTATTACTTATATTATTAGCAATATAACATGCACCCTTGCCATATTTTACTAGTATTATCGATAGAACTATAATAAATATACGTATTACTTTTATTATTATTAATATAACATGCACTATTAGCCATATTTTACTATTACTATCGATGGAACTATAGTAATTATATTTATTACTCCCGATATTATCAATATAACATGCATGGTTGCCCATGTAATGCGGTTATTATCGCTAGAGCTGCAATAATTATACTTATTACTTTTATTATTATCAATATAACATGCACTATTAGCCATATTGTACTATTATTATCGCTAGAACTGTAATAATTATATGTATTACTTATATTATTGTCAATATAGCATGCATTATTACCCATATTATGCAGTTATAATCGCTAGAACTGTAATAATTATACTTATTACTTATATTATTATCAATATGACATGCATTATTACCCATATTATGCAGTTATTATCGCTAGAACTGTAATAATTATACTTATTACTTATATTATTGTCAATATAGCATGCATTATTACCCATATTATGCAGTTATAATCGCTAGAACTGTAATAATTATACTTATTACTTATATTATTATCAATATGACATGCATTATTACCCATATAATGCAGTTATTATCGCTAGATCTATAATAAGTATACTTATTACTTTTATTATTATCAATATAACATGCACAATTAGCCATACTTTACTATTATTATCGCTAGAACTATAATAATTATACTTATTACTTATACTATTATCAATATAACATGCATTATTACCCATATAATGCAGTTATTATAGATAGAAGTATAATAAATATACTTATTACTTTTATTATTAGCAATATAACATGCATTATTACCCATATTAAGAAGTTATTATCGCTAGAACTATAATAAATATACTTATTACTTCTATTATTATCAATATAACATGCATTAGTACCAATATTATGCAGTTATTATCGATAGAACTATAGCAAATATACTTATTACTTATATTATCATCAATATAACATGCATTATTATCGATATTATGCAGTTATTATCGATAGAACTATAATAAATATACTTTTTACTTTTATTATTATCAATATAACATGCACTATTAGCCTAATTGTACTATTATTATCGCTAGAACTGTAATAATTATACTTATTACTTATATTATTATCAATATGACATGCATTATGACCCATATTATGCAGTTACTATCGCTAGAACTGTAATAATTATACTTATTACTTATATTATTATCAATATGACATGCATTATTACCCATATAATGCAGTTATTATCGCTAGATCTATAATAAGTATACTTATTACTTTTATTATTATCAATATAACATGCACAATTAGCCATACTTTACTATTATTATCGCTAGAATTATAATAATTATACTTATTACTTATACTATTATCAATATAACATGCATTATTACCCATATAATGCAGTTATTATAGATAGAAGTATAATAAATATACTTATTACTTTTATTATTATCAATATAACATGCATTATTACCCATATTATGCAGGTATTATCGATAGAACTATAATAAATATACTTGTTACTTTTATTATTATCAATATATCATGCATTATTACCCATATTATGCAGTTATTATCGATAGAACTGTAACAAATATACTTATTACTTTTGTGATCATCAATATAACATGCATTATTACACATATTATGGAGTTATTATCGATAGAAATATAATAAATATACTTACTACTTTTATTATTATCAATATAACATGCACTATTAGCCATATTTTACTATTATAATCGCTAGAGCTATAATAATTATACTTATTACTCCCGATATTATCAATATAACATGCATTGTTACCCATATAATGGAGTTATTATCGATAGAAGTATAGTAAATATACTTATTACTTCTATTATCATCAATATAACATGCATTATTACCCATATTATGCAGGTATTATCGATAGAACTATAATAAATATACTTGTTACTTTTATTATTATCAATATAACATGCATTATTACCCATATTATGCAGTTATTATCGATAGAACTGTAACAAATATACTTATTACTTTTGTGATCATCAATATAACATGCATTATTACCCATATTATGCAGTTATTATCGATAGAACTATAATAAATATACTTATTACTTTTATTATTATCAATATAACATGCATTATTACCCATATTATGCAGTTATTATCGCTAGAGCTGTAATAATTATACTTATTACTTATATTATTACCAATATAACATGCATTATTACCCATATTATGCAGTTATTATCGATAGAACTATAATAATTATACTTATTACTCCCGATATTATCAATATAACATGCATTATTAGCCATATTTTACTATTACTATCGCTAGAACTATAATAATTATACTTATTACTCCCGATATTATCAATATAACATGCATTATTACCCATATAATGCAGTTATTATCGCTAGAGCTGTAATAATTATACTTATTACTTATATTGTTATCAATATAACATGCATTATTACCCATATTTTACTATTACTATCGCTAGAACTATAATAATTATACGTATTACTCCCGATATTATCAATATAACATGCATTATTACCCATGTAATGCAGTTATTATCGCTAGAGCTGCAATAATTATACTTATTACTTATATTATTATCAATATAACATGCATTATTACCCATATTATGCAGGTATTATCGCTAGAACTATAATAAATAAACTTATTACTTCTATTATCATCAATATAACATGCATTAGTACCAATATTATGCAGTTATTATCGATAGAACTATAGTAAATATACTTATTACTTATATTATCATCAATATAACATGCATTATTATCGATATTATGCAGTTATTATCGATAGAACTATAATAAATATACTTATTACTTTTATTATTATCAATATAACATGCACTATTAGCCATATTGTACTATTATTATCGCTAGAACTGTAATAATTATACGTATTACTTATATTATTGTCACTATAGCATGCATTATTACCCATATTAAGCAGTTATAATCGCTAGAACTATAATAATTATACTTATTACTTATATTATTATCAATATGACATGCATTATTACCCATATTATGCAGTTATTATCGCTAGAACTGTAATAATTATACTTATTACTTATATTATTGTCAATATAGCATGCATTATTACCCATATTATGCAGTTATAATCGCTAGAACTGTAATAATTATACTTATTACTTATATTCTTATCAATATGACATGCATTAATACCCATATAATGCAGTTATTATCGCTAGATCTATAATAAGTATACTTATTACTTTTATTATTATCAATATAACATGCACAATTAGCCATATTTTACTATTATTATCGCTAGAACTATAATAATTATACCTATTACTTTTATTATCATCAATATAACATGCATTATTACCCATATTATGCAGTTATAATCGATAGAACTATAATAAATATACTTATTACTTATATTATTAGCAATATAACATGCACCCTTGCCATATTTTACTAGTATTATCGATAGAACTATAATAAATATACGTATTACTTTTATTATTATCAATATAACATGCACTATTAGCCATATTTTACTATTACTATCGATGGAACTATAGTAATTATATTTATTACTCCCGATATTATCAATATAACATGCATGGTTGCCCATATAATGGAGTTATTATCGCTAGAACTGTAATAATTATGCTTATTACTCATATTATTATCAATATAACATGCATTATTACCCATATAATGCACTTATTATCGATAGAAGTAGAATAAATATACTTAGTACTTTTATTGTCATCAATATAACATGCATTATTACCCATATTATGCAGTTATTATCGCTAGAACTGTAACAAATATACTTATTACTTTTGTGATCATCAACATAACATGAATTATTACCCATATTATGCAGTTATTATCGATAGAACTATAATAAATATACTTATTACTCCCGATATTATCAATATAACATGCATTATTACCCATATTATGCAGTTATTATCGATAGAACTATAATAATTATACGTATTACTCCCGATATTATCAGTATAACATGCATTATTACCCATGTAATGCAGTTATTATCGCTAGAGCTGCAATAATTATACTTATTACTTATATTATTAGCAATATAACATGCATTATTACCCATATTATGCAGTTATTATCGATAGAACTATAATAAATATACTTTTTACTTTTATTATTATCAATATAACATGTACTATTAGCCATATTGTACTATTATTATCGCTAGAACTGTAATAATTATACGTATTACTTATATTATTGTCAATATAGCATGCATTATTACCCATATTATGCAGTTATAATCGCTAGAACTGTAATAATTATACTTATTACTTATATTATTATCAATATGACATGCATTATTACCCATATAATGCAGTTACTATCGCTAGATCTATAATAAGTATACTTATTACTTTTATTATTATCAATATAACATGCACAATTAGCCATACTTTACTATTATTATCGCTAGAACTATAATAATTATAGTTATTACTTATATTATTGTCAATATAACATGCATTATTACCCATATAATGCAGTTATTATAGATAGGAGTATAATAAATATATTTATTACTTTTATTATTATCAATATAACATGCATTATTACCCATATTATGCAGGTATTATCGATAGAACTATAATAAATATACTTACTACTTTTATTATTATCAATATAACATGCACTATTAGCCATATTTTACTATTATAATCGCTAGAGCTATAATAATTATACTTATTACTCCCGATATTATCAATATAACATGCATTGTTACCCATATAATGGAGTTATTATCGATAGAAGTATAATAAATATACTTATTACTTCTATTATCATCAATATAACATGCATTATTACCCATATTATGCAGGTATTATCGATAGAACTATAATAAATATACTTGTTACTTTTATTATTATCAATATATCATGCATTATTACCCATATTATGCAGTTATTATCGATAGAACTATAATAATTATACGTATTACTCCCGATATTATCAATATAACATGCATTATTACCCATGCAATGCAGTTATTATCGCTAGAGCTGCAATAATTATACTTATTACTTATATTATTAGCAATATAACATGCATTATTACCCATATTATGCAGTTATTATCGCTAGAACTATAATAAATATACTTATTACTTCTATTATTATCAATATAACATGCATTAGTACCAATATTATGCAGTTATTATCGATAGAACTATAGCAAATATACTTATTACTTATATTATCATCAATATAACATGCATTATTATCGATATTATGCAGTTATTATCGATAGAACTATAATAAATATACTTTTTACTTTTATTATTATCAATATAACATGCACTATTAGCTATATTGTACTATTATTATCGCTAGAACTGTAATAATTATACGTATTACTTATATTATTGTCAATATAGCATGCATTATTACCCATATTATGCAGTTATAATCCCTAGAACTGTAATAATTATACATATTACTTATATTATTATCAATATGACATGCATTATTACCCATATTATGCAGTTATAATCGCTAGAACTGTAATAATTATACTTATTACTTATATTATTATCAATATGACATGCATTATTACCCATATAATGCAGTTATTATCGCTAGATCTATAATAAGTATACTTATTACTTTTATTATTATCAATATAACATGCACAATTAGCCATACTTTACTATTATTATCGCTAGAACTATAATAATTATACCTATTACTTTTATTATCATCAATATAACATGCATTATTACCCATATTATGCAGTTATAATCGATAGAACTATAATAAATATACTTATTACTTATATTATTAGCAATATAACATGCACCCTTGCCATATTTTACTAGTATTATCGATAGAACTATAATAAATATACGTATTACTTTTATTATTATCAATATAACATGCACTATTAGCCATATTTTACTATTACTATCGATGGAACTATAGTAATTATATTTATTACTCCCGATATTATCAATATAACATGCATGGTTGCCCATATAATGGAGTTATTATCGCTAGAACTGTAATAATTATGCTTATTACTCATATTATTATCAATATAACATGCATTATTACCCATATAATGCACTTATTATCGATAGAAGTAGAATAAATATACTTAGTACTTTTATTGTCATCAATATAACATGCATTATTACCCATATTATGCAGTTATTATCGCTAGAACTGTAACAAATATACTTATTACTTTTGTGATCATCAACATAACATGAATTATTACCCATATTATGCAGTTATTATCGATAGAACTATAATAAATATACTTATTACTCCCGATATTATCAATATAACATGCATTATTACCCATATTATGCAGTTATTATCGATAGAACTATAATAATTATACGTATTACTCCCGATATTATCAGTATAACATGCATTATTACCCATGTAATGCAGTTATTATCGCTAGAGCTGCAATAATTATACTTATTACTTATATTATTAGCAATATAACATGCATTATTACCCATATTATGCAGTTATTATCGATAGAACTATAATAAATATACTTTTTACTTTTATTATTATCAATATAACATGTACTATTAGCCATATTGTACTATTATTATCGCTAGAACTGTAATAATTATACGTATTACTTATATTATTGTCAATATAGCATGCATTATTACCCATATTATGCAGTTATAATCGCTAGAACTGTAATAATTATACTTATTACTTATATTATTATCAATATGACATGCATTATTACCCATATAATGCAGTTACTATCGCTAGATCTATAATAAGTATACTTATTACTTTTATTGTTATCAATATAACATGCACAATTAGCCATACTTTACTATTATTATCGCTAGAACTATAATAATTATAGTTATTACTTATATTATTGTCAATATAACATGCATTATTACCCATATAATGCAGTTATTATAGATAGGAGTATAATAAATATATTTATTACTTTTATTATTATCAATATAACATGCATTATTACCCATATTATGCAGGTATTATCGATAGAACTATAATAAATATACTTACTACTTTTATTATTATCAATATAACATGCACTATTAGCCATATTTTACTATTATAATCGCTAGAGCTATAATAATTATACTTATTACTCCCGATATTATCAATATAACATGCATTGTTACCCATATAATGGAGTTATTATCGATAGAAGTATAATAAATATACTTATTACTTCTATTATCATCAATATAACATGCATTATTACCCATATTATGCAGGTATTATCGATAGAACTATAATAAATATACTTGTTACTTTTATTATTATCAATATATCATGCATTATTACCCATATTATGCAGTTATTATCGATAGAACTATAATAATTATACGTATTACTCCCGATATTATCAATATAACATGCATTATTACCCATGCAATGCAGTTATTATCGCTAGAGCTGCAATAATTATACTTATTACTTATATTATTAGCAATATAACATGCATTATTACCCATATTATGCAGTTATTATCGCTAGAACTATAATAAATATACTTATTACTTCTATTATTATCAATATAACATGCATTAGTACCAATATTATGCAGTTATTATCGATAGAACTATAGCAAATATACTTATTACTTATATTATCATCAATATAACATGCATTATTATCGATATTATGCAGTTATTATCGATAGAACTATAATAAATATACTTTTTACTTTTATTATTATCAATATAACATGCACTATTAGCTATATTGTACTATTATTATCGCTAGAACTGTAATAATTATACGTATTACTTATATTATTGTCAATATAGCATGCATTATTACCCATATTATGCAGTTATAATCCCTAGAACTGTAATAATTATACATATTACTTATATTATTATCAATATGACATGCATTATTACCCATATTATGCAGTTATAATCGCTAGAACTGTAATAATTATACTTATTACTTATATTATTATCAATATGACATGCATTATTACCCATATAATGCAGTTATTATCGCTAGATCTATAATAAGTATACTTATTACTTTTATTATTATCAATATAACATGCACAATTAGCCATACTTTACTATTATTATCGCTAGAACTATAATAATTATACTTATTACTTATACTATTATCAATATAACATGCATTATTACCCATATAATGGAGTTATTATCGCTAGAGCTGTAACAATTATACCTATTACTTATATTGTTATCAATATAACATGCATTATTACCCATATTATGCAGTTATTATCGATAGAACTATAATAATTATACGTATTACTCCCGATATTATCAATATAACATGCATTATTACCCATGTAATGCGGTTATTATCGCTAGAGCTGCAATAATTATACTTATTACTTTTATTATTATCAATATAACATGCACTATTAGCCATATTGTACTATTATTATCGCTAGAACTGTAATAATTATACGTATTACTTATATTATTGTCAATATAGCATGCATTATTACCCATGTAATGCAGTTAATATCGCTAGAGCTGCAATAATTATACTTATTACTTATATTATTATCAATATAACATGCATTATTACCCATATTATGCAGGTATTATCGCTAGAACTATAATAAATATACTTATTACTTCTATTATCATCAATATAACATGCATTAGTACCAATATTATGCAGTTATTATAGATAGAAATATAGCAAATATACTTATTACTTATATTATCATCAATATAACATGCATTATTATCGATATTATGCAGTTATTATCGATAGAACTATAATAAATATACTTTTTACTTTTATTATTATCAATATAACATGCACTATTAGCCATATTGTACTATTATTATCGCTAGAACTGTAATAATTATACGTATTACTTATATTATTGTCAATATAGCATGCATTATTACCCATATTATGCAGTTATAATCGCTAGATCTATAATAAGTATACTTATTACTTTTATTATTATCAATATAACATGCATTATTACCCATATAATGGAGTTATTATCGCTAGAGCTGTAATAATTATACTTATTACTTATATTGTTATCAATATAACATGCATTATTACCCATATTATGCAGTTATTATCGATAGAACTATAATAATTATACGTATTACTCCCGATATTATCAATATAACATGCATTATTACCCATGTAATGCGGTTATTATCGCTAGAGCTGCAATAATTATACTTATTACTTTTATTATTATCAATATAACATGCACTATTAGCCATATTGTACTATTATTATCGCTAGAACTGTAATAATTATACGTATTACTTATATTATTGTCAATATAGCATGCATTATTACCCATATTATGCAGTTATAATCGCTAGAACTGTAATAATTATACTTATTACTTATATTATTATCAATATGACATGCATTATTACCCATATTATGCAGTTATTATCGCTAGAACTGTAATAATTATACTTATTACTTATATTATTGTCAATATAGCATGCATTATTACCCATATTATGCAGTTATAATCGCTAGAACTGTAATAATTATACTTATTACTTATATTATTATCAATATGACATGCATTATTACCCATATAATGCAGTTATTATCGCTAGATCTATAATAAGTATACTTATTACTTTTATTATTATCAATATAACATGCACAATTAGCCATACTTTACTATTATTATCGCTAGAACTATAATAATTATACTTATTACTTATACTATTATCAATATAACATGCATTATTACCCTTATAATGCAGTTATTATAGATAGAAGTATAATAAATATACTTATTACTTTTATTATTAGCAATATAACATGCATTATTACCCATATTAAGCAGTTATTATCAATAGAACTATAATAAATATACTTATTACTTTTATTATTATCAATATAACATGCACTATTAGCCATATTTTACTATTACTATTGCTAGATCTATAAAAATTATACTTATTACTCCCGATATTATCAATATAACATGCATTATTACCCATATAATGCAGTTATTATCGCTAGAGCTGCAATAATTATACTTATTACTTATATTATTAGCAATATAACATGCATTATTACCCATATTATGCAGTTATAATCGATAGAACTATAATAAATATACTTATTACTTCTATTATTATCAATATAACATGCATTAGTACCAATATTATGCAGTTATTATCGATAGAACTATAGCAAATATACTTATTACTTATATTATCATCAACATAACATGCATTATTATCGATATTATGCAGTTATTATCGATAGAACTATAATAAATATACTTTTTACTTTTATTATTATCAATATAACATGCACTATTAGCCATATTGTACTATTATTATCGCTAGAACTGTAATAATTATACGTATTACTTATATTATTGTCAATATAGCATGCATTATTACCCATATTATGCAGTTATAATCGCTAGAACTGTAATAATTATACATATTACTTATATTATTATCAATATGACATGCATTATTACCCATATTATGCAGTTATTATCGCTAGAACTGTAATAATTATACTTATTACTTATATTATTGTCAATATAGCATGCATTATTACCCATATTATGCAGTTATAATCGCTAGAACTGTAATAATTATACTTATTACTTATATTATTATCAATATGACATGCATTATTACCCATATAATGCAGTTATTACCGCTAGATCTATAATAAGTATACTTATTACTTTTATTATTATCAATATAACATGCACAATTAGCCATATTTTACTATTATTATCGCTAGAACTATAATAATTATACTTATTACTTATATTATTGTCAATATAGCATGCATTATTACCCATATTATGCAGTTATAATCGCTAGAACTGTAATAATTATACTTATTACTTATATTATTATCAATATGACATGCATTATTACCCATATTATGCAGTTATTATCGATAGAACTATAATAATTATACGTATTACTCCCGATATTATCAATATAACATGCATTATTACCCATGTAATGCGGTTATTATCGCTAGAGCTGCAATAATTATACTTATTACTTTTATTATTATCAATATAACATGCACTATTAGCCATATTGTACTATTATTATCGCTAGAACTGTAATAATTATACGTATTACTTATATTATTGTCAATATAGCATGCATTATTACCCATGTAATGCAGTTAATATCGCTAGAACTGTAATAATTATACTTATTACTTATATTATCATCAATATAACATGCATTATTATCGATATTATGCAGTTATTATCGCTAGAACTGTAATAATTATACTTATTACTTTTGTGATCATCAATATAACATGAATTATTACCCATATTATGCAGTTATTATCGATAGAACTATAATAAATATACTTATTACTTTTATTATTATCAATATAACATGCATTATTACCCATATTATGCAGTTATTATCGCTAGAACTGTAATAATTATACTTATTACTTATATTATTATCAATATAACATGCATTGTTACCCATATTATGCATGTGTTATCGCTAGAACTATAATAAATATACTTATTACTTCTATTATCATCAATATAACATGCATTATTGCCCATATTATGCAGTTATTTTCGATAGAAGTATAATAAATATACTTATTACTTCTCTTATTATCAATACAACATGCACCCTTGCCATATTTTACTAGTATTATCGATAGAACTATAATAAATATACTTATTACTTTTATTATTATCAATATAACATGCACTATTAGCCATATTTTACTATTACTATCGATGGAACTATAGTAATTATATTTATTACTCCCGATATTATCAATATAACATGCATGGTTACCCATATAATGGAGTTATTATAGCTAGTACTGTAATAATTATACTTACTACTTATATTATTATCAATATAACATACATTATTACCCATATAATGCAGTTATTATCGCTAGAGCTGTAATAATTATACTTATTACTTATATTATTAGCAATATAACATGCATTATTACCCATATTATGCAGTTATTATCGCTAGAACTATAATAAATATACTTATTACTTCTATTATTATCAATATAACATGCATTAGTACCAATATTATGCAGTTATTATCGATAGAACTATAGCAAATATACTTATTACTTATATTATCATCAATATAACATGCATTATTATCGATATTATGCAGTTATTATCGATAGAACTATAATAAATATACTTTTTACTTTTATTATTATCAATATAACATGCACTATTAGCCATATTGTACTATTATTATCGCTAGAACTGTAATAATTATACGTATTACTTATATTATTGTCAATATAGCATGCATTATTACCCATATTATGCAGTTATAATCGCTAGAACTGTAATAATTATACATATTACTTATATTATTATCAATATGACATGCATTATTACCCATATTATGCAGTTATTATCGCTAGAACTGTAATAATTATACTTATTACTTATATTATTGTCAATATAGCATGCATTATTACCCATATTATGCAGTTATAATCGCTAGAACTGTAATAATTATACTTATTACTTATATTATTATCAATATGACATGCATTATTACCCATATAATGCAGTTATTATCGCTAGATCTATAATAAGTATACTTATTACTTTTATTATTATCAATATAACATGCACAACTAGCCATATTTTACTATGATTATCGCTAGAACTATAATAATTATACTTATTACTTATATTATTATCAATATAACATGCATTATTACCCATATTATGCAGTTATTATCGATAGAACTATAATAATTATACGTATTACTCCCGATATTATCAATATAACATGCATTATTACCCATGTAATGCGGTTATTATCGCTAGAGCTGCAATAATTATACTTATTACTTTTATTATTATCAATATAAAATGCACTATTAGCCATATTGTACTATTATTATCGCTAGAACTGTAATAATTATACTTATTACTTATATTATTATCAATATGACATGCATTATGACCCATATTATGCAGTTATTATCGCTAGAACTGTAATAATTATACTTATTACTTAAATTATTGTCAATATAGCATGCATTATTACCCATATTATGCAGTTATAATCGCTAGAACTGTAATAATTATACTTATTACTTATATTATTATCAATATGACATGCATTATTACCCATATAATGCAGTTATTATCGCTAGATCTATAATAAGTATACTTATTACTTTTATTATTATCAATATAACATGCACAATTAGCCATACTTTACTATTATTATCGCTAGAACTATAATAATTATACTTATTACTTATACTATTATCAATATAACATGCATTATTACCCATATAATGCAGTTATTATAGATAGAAGTATAATAAATATACTTATTACTTTTATTATTATCAATATAACATGCATTATTACCCATATTATGCAGGTATTATCGATAGAACTATAATAAATATACTTGTTACTTTTATTATTATCAATATATCATGCATTATTACCCATATTATGCAGTTATTATCGATAGAACTGTAACAAATATACTTATTACTTTTATTATTATCAATATAACATGCATTATTACCCATATTATGCAGTTATTATCGCTAGAGCTGTAATAATTATACTTATTACTTATATTATTACCAATATAACATGCATTATTACCCATATTATGCAGTTATTATCGATAGAACTATAATAATTATACTTATTACTCCCGATATTATCAATATAACATGCATTATTAGCCATATTTTACTATTACTATCGCTAGAACTATAATAATTATACTTATTACTCCCGATATTATCAATATAACATGCATTATTACCCATATAATGCAGTTATTATCGCTAGAGCTGTAATAATTATACTTATTACTTATATTGTTATCAATATAACATGCATTATTACCCATATTATGCAGTTAGTATCGATAGAACTATAATAATTATACGTATTACTCCCGATATTATCAATATAACATGCATTATTACCCATGTAATGCAGTTAATATCGCTAGAGCTGCAATAATTATACTTATTACTTATATTATTATCAATATAACATGCATTATTACCCATATTATGCAGGTATTATCGCTAGAACTATAATAAATATACTTATTACTTCTATTATCATCAATATAACATGCATTAGTACCAATATTATGCAGTTATTATCGATAGAACTATAGTAAATATACTTATTACTTATATTATCATCAATATAACATGCATTATTATCGATATTATGCAGTTATTATCGATAGAACTATAATAAATATACTTATTACTTTTATTATTATCAATATAACATGCACTATTAGCCATATTGTACTATTATTATCGGTAGAACTGTATTAATTATACGTATTACTTATATTATTGTCACTATAGCATGCATTATTACCCATATTAAGCAGTTATAATCGCTAGAACTGTAATAATTATACTTATTACTTATATTATTATCAATATGACATGCATTATTACCCATATTATGCAGTTATTATCGCTAGAACTGTAATAATTATACTTATTACTTATATTATTGTCAATATAGCATGCATTATTACCCATATTATGCAGTTATAATCGCTAGAACTGTAATAATTATACTTATTACTTATATTATCATCAATATAACATGCATTATTATCGATATTATGCAGTTATTATCGCTAGAACTGTAATAATTATACTTATTACTTTTGTGATCATCAATATAACATGAATTATTACCCATATTATGCAGTTATTATCGATAGAACTATAATAAATATACTTATTACTTTTATTATTATCAATATAACATGCACTATTAGCCATATTTTACTATTACTATCGATGGAACTATAGTAATTATATTTATTACTCCCGATATTATCAATATAACATGCATGGTTACCCATATAATGGAGTTATTATAGCTAGTACTGTAATAATTATACTTACTACTTATATTATTATCAATATAACATACATTATTACCCATATAATGCAGTTATTATCGCTAGAGCTGTAATAATTATACTTATTACTTATATTATTAGCAATATAACATGCATTTTTACCCATATTATGCAGTTATTATCGCTAGAACTATAATAAATATACTTATTACTTCTATTATTATCAATATAACATGCATTAGTACCAATATTATGCAGTTATTATCGATAGAACTATAGCAAATATACTTATTACTTATATTATCATCAATATAACATGCATTATTATCGATATTATGCAGTTATTATCGATAGAACTATAATAAATATACTTTTTACTTTTATTATTATCAATATAACATGCACTATTAGCCATATTGTACTATTATTATCGCTAGAACTGTAATAATTATACGTATTACTTATATTATTGTCAATATAGCATGCATTATTACCCATATTATGCAGTTATAATCGCTAGAACTGTAATAATTATACATATTACTTATATTATTATCAATATGGCATGCATTATTACCCATATTATGCAGTTATTATCGCTAGAACTGTAATAATTATACTTATTACTTATATTATTGTCAATATAGCATGCATTATTACCCATATTATGCAGTTATAATCGCTAGAACTGTAATAATTATACTTATTACTTATATTATTATCAATATGACATGCATTATTACCCATATAATGCAGTTATTATCGCTAGATCTATAATAAGTATACTTATTACTTTTATTATTATCAATATAACATGCACAATTAGCCATATTTTACTATGATTATCGCTAGAACTATAATAATTATACTTATTACTTATATTATTATCAATATAACATGCATTATTACCCATATTATGCAGTTATTATCGATAGAACTATAATAATTATACGTATTACTCCCGATATTATCAATATAACATGCATTATTACCCATGTAATGCGGTTATTATCGCTAGAGCTGCAATAATTATACTTATTACTTTTATTATTATCAATATAAAATGCACTATTAGCCATATTGTACTATTATTATCGCTAGAACTGTAATAATTATACTTATTACTTATATTATTATCAATATGACATGCATTATGACCCATATTATGCAGTTATTATCGCTAGAACTGTAATAATTATACTTATTACTTAAATTATTGTCAATATAGCATGCATTATTACCCATATTATGCAGTTATAATCGCTAGAACTGTAATAATTATACTTATTACTTATATTATTATCAATATGACATGCATTATTACCCATATAATGCAGTTATTATCGCTAGATCTATAATAAGTATACTTATTACTTTTATTATTATCAATATAACATGCACAATTAGCCATACTTTACTATTATTATCGCTAGACCTATAATAATTATACTTATTACTTATACTATTATCAATATAACATGCATTATTACCCATATAAAGCAGTTATTATAGATAGAAGTATAATAAATATACTTGATACTTTTATTATTATCAATATATCATGCATTATTACCCATATTATGCAGTTATTATCGATAGAACTGTAACAAATATACTTATTACTTTTGTGATCATCAATATAACATGCATTATTACACATATTATGGAGTTATTATCGATAGAAGTATAATAAATATACTTACTACTTTTATTATTATCAATATAACATGCACTATTAGCCATATTTTACTATTATAATCGCTAGAGCTATAATAATTATACTTATTACTCCCGATATTATCAATACAACATGCATTGTTACCCATATAATGGAGTTATTATCGATAGAAGTATAATAAATATACTTATTACTTCTATTATCATCAATATAACATGCATTATTACCCATATTATGCAGGTATTATCGATAGAACTATAATAAATATACTTGTTACTTTTATTATTATCAATATAACATGCATTATTACCCATATTATGCAGTTATTATCGATAGAACTGTAACAAATATACTTATTACTTTTGTGATCATCAATATAACATGCATTATTACCCATATTATGCAGTTATTATCGATAGAACTATAATAAATATACTTATTACTTTTATTATTATCAATATAACATGCATTATTACCCATATTATGCAGTTATTATCGCGAGAGCTGTAATAATTATACTTATTACTTATATTATTACCAATATAACATGCATTATTACCCATATTATGCAGTTATTATCGATAGAACTATAATAATTATACTTATTGCTCCCGATATTATCAATATAACATGCATTATTAGCCATATTTTACTATTACTATCGCTAGAACTATAATAATTATACTTATTACTCCCGATATTATCAATATAACATGCATTATTACCCATATAATGCAGTTATTATCGCTAGAGCTGCAATAATTATACTTATTACTTATATTATTATCAATATAACATGCAGTATTACCCATATTATGCAGGTATTATCGCTAGAACTATAATAAATATACTTATTACTTCTATTATCATCAATATAACATGCATTAGTACCAATATTATGCAGTTATTATCGATAGAACTATAGTAAATATACTTATTACTTATATTATCATCAATATAACATGCATTATTATCGATATTATGCAGTTATTATCGATAGAACTATAATAAATATACTTATTACTTTTATTATTATCAATATAACATGCACTATTAGCCATATTGTACTATTATTATCGGTAGAACTGTAATAATTATACGTATTACTTATATTATTGTCACTATAGCATGCATTATTACCCATATTAAGCAGTTATAATCGCTAGAACTGTAATAATTATACTTATTACTTATATTATTATCAATATGACATGCATTATTACCCATATTATGCAGTTATTATCGCTAGAACTGTAATAATTATACTTATTACTTATATTATTGTCAATATAGCATGCATTATTACCCATATTATGCAGTTATAATCGCTAGAACTGTAATAATTATACTTATTACTTATATTATCATCAATATAACATGCATTATTATCGATATTATGCAGTTATTATCGCTAGAACTGTAATAATTATACTTATTACTTTTGTGATCATCAATATAACATGAATTATTACCCATATTATGCAGTTATTATCGATAGAACTATAATAAATATACTTATTACTTTTATTATTATCAATATAACATGCACTATTAGCCATATTTTACTATTACTATCGATGGAACTATAGTAATTATATTTATTACTCCCGATATTATCAATATAACATGCATGGTTACCCATATAATGGAGTTATTATAGCTAGTACTGTAATAATTATACTTACTACTTATATTATTATCAATATAACATACATTATTACCCATATAATGCAGTTATTATCGCTAGAGCTGTAATAATTATACTTATTACTTATATTATTAGCAATATAACATGCATTTTTACCCATATTATGCAGTTATTATCGCTAGAACTATAATAAATATACTTATTACTTCTATTATTATCAATATAACATGCATTAGTACCAATATTATGCAGTTATTATCGATAGATCTATAGCAAATATACTTATTACTTATATTATCATCAATATAACATGCATTATTATCGATATTATGCAGTTATTATCGATAGAACTATAATAAATATACTTTTTACTTTTATTATTATCAATATAACATGCACTATTAGCCATATTGTACTATGATTATCGCTAGAACTATAATAATTATACTTATTACTTATATTATTATCAATATAACATGCATTATTACCCATATTATGCAGTTATTATCGATAGAACTATAATAATTATACGTATTACTCCCGATATTATCAATATAACATGCATTATTACCCATGTAATGCGGTTATTATCGCTAGAGCTGCAATAATTATACTTATTACTTTTATTATTATCAATATAAAATGCACTATTAGCCATATTGTACTATTATTATCGCTAGAACTGTAATAATTATACTTATTACTTATATTATTATCAATATGACATGCATTATGACCCATATTATGCAGTTATTATCGCTAGAACTGTAATAATTATACTTATTACTTAAATTATTGTCAATATAGCATGCATTATTACCCATATTATGCAGTTATAATCGCTAGAACTGTAATAATTATACTTATTACTTATATTATTATCAATATGACATGCATTATTACCCATATAATGCAGTTATTATCGCTAGATCTATAATAAGTATACTTATTACTTTTATTATTATCAATATAACATGCACAATTAGCCATACTTTACTATTATTATCGCTAGAACTATAATAATTATACTTATTACTTATACTATTATCAATATAACATGCATTATTACCCATATAATGCAGTTATTATAGATAGAAGTATAATAAATATACTTATTACTTTTATTATTATCAATATAACATGCATTATTACCCATATTATGCAGGTATTATCGATAGAACTATAATAAATATACTTGTTACTTTTATTATTATCAATATATCATGCATTATTACCCATATTATGCAGTTATTATCGATAGAACTGTAACAAAT
Source organism: Megachile leachella (assembly GCA_963576845.1). Lineage (NCBI taxonomy): Eukaryota > Metazoa > Arthropoda > Insecta > Hymenoptera > Megachilidae > Megachile > Megachile leachella. Next base: position 104,754 of record CAUYWW010000074.1, read on the forward strand.
ATACTTATTACTTTTATTATTATCAATATAACATGCATTATTACCCATATTATGCAGTTATTATCGCTAGAGCTGTAATAATTATACTTATTACTTATATTATTACCAATATAACATGCATTATTACCCATATTATGCAGTTATTATCGATAGAACTATAATAATTATACTTATTACTCCCGATATTATCAATATAACATGCATTATTAGCCATATTTTACTATTACTATCGCTAGAACTATAATAATTATACTTATTACTCCCGATATTATCAATATAACATGCATTATTACCCATATAATGCAGTTATTATCGCTAGAGCTGTAATAATTATACTTATTACTTATATTGTTATCAATATAACATGCATTATTACCCATATTATGCAGTTAGTATCGATAGAACTATAATAATTATACGTATTACTCCCGATATTATCAATATAACATGCATTATTACCCATGTAATGCAGTTAATATCGCTAGAGCTGCAATAATTATACTTATTACTTATATTATTATCAATATAACATGCATTATTACCCATATTATGCAGGTATTATCGCTAGAACTATAATAAATATACTTATTACTTCTATTATCATCAATATAACATGCATTAGTACCAATATTATGCAGTTATTATCGATAGAACTATAGTAAATATACTTATTACTTATATTATCATCAATATAACATGCATTATTATCGATATTATGCAGTTATTATCGATAGAACTATAATAAATATACTTATTACTTTTATTATTATCAATATAACATGCACTATTAGCCATATTGTACTATTATTATCGGTAGAACTGTATTAATTATACGTATTACTTATATTATTGTCACTATAGCATGCATTATTACCCATATTAAGCAGTTATAATCGCTAGAACTGTAATAATTATACTTATTACTTATATTATTATCAATATGACATGCATTATTACCCATATTATGCAGTTATTATCGCTAGAACTGTAATAATTATACTTATTACTTATATTATTGTCAATATAGCATGCATTATTACCCATATTATGCAGTTATAATCGCTAGAACTGTAATAATTATACTTATTACTTATATTATCATCAATATAACATGCATTATTATCGATATTATGCAGTTATTATCGCTAGAACTGTAATAATTATACTTATTACTTTTGTGATCATCAATATAACATGAATTATTACCCATATTATGCAGTTATTATCGATAGAACTATAATAAATATACTTATTACTTTTATTATTATCAATATAACATGCACTATTAGCCATATTTTACTATTACTATCGATGGAACTATAGTAATTATATTTATTACTCCCGATATTATCAATATAACATGCATGGTTACCCATATAATGGAGTTATTATAGCTAGTACTGTAATAATTATACTTACTACTTATATTATTATCAATATAACATACATTATTACCCATATAATGCAGTTATTATCGCTAGAGCTGTAATAATTATACTTATTACTTATATTATTAGCAATATAACATGCATTTTTACCCATATTATGCAGTTATTATCGCTAGAACTATAATAAATATACTTATTACTTCTATTATTATCAATATAACATGCATTAGTACCAATATTATGCAGTTATTATCGATAGAACTATAGCAAATATACTTATTACTTATATTATCATCAATATAACATGCATTATTATCGATATTATGCAGTTATTATCGATAGAACTATAATAAATATACTTTTTACTTTTATTATTATCAATATAACATGCACTATTAGCCATATTGTACTATTATTATCGCTAGAACTGTAATAATTATACGTATTACTTATATTATTGTCAATATAGCATGCATTATTACCCATATTATGCAGTTATAATCGCTAGAACTGTAATAATTATACATATTACTTATATTATTATCAATATGGCATGCATTATTACCCATATTATGCAGTTATTATCGCTAGAACTGTAATAATTATACTTATTACTTATATTATTGTCAATATAGCATGCATTATTACCCATATTATGCAGTTATAATCGCTAGAACTGTAATAATTATACTTATTACTTATATTATTATCAATATGACATGCATTATTACCCATATAATGCAGTTATTATCGCTAGATCTATAATAAGTATACTTATTACTTTTATTATTATCAATATAACATGCACAATTAGCCATATTTTACTATGATTATCGCTAGAACTATAATAATTATACTTATTACTTATATTATTATCAATATAACATGCATTATTACCCATATTATGCAGTTATTATCGATAGAACTATAATAATTATACGTATTACTCCCGATATTATCAATATAACATGCATTATTACCCATGTAATGCGGTTATTATCGCTAGAGCTGCAATAATTATACTTATTACTTTTATTATTATCAATATAAAATGCACTATTAGCCATATTGTACTATTATTATCGCTAGAACTGTAATAATTATACTTATTACTTATATTATTATCAATATGACATGCATTATGACCCATATTATGCAGTTATTATCGCTAGAACTGTAATAATTATACTTATTACTTAAATTATTGTCAATATAGCATGCATTATTACCCATATTATGCAGTTATAATCGCTAGAACTGTAATAATTATACTTATTACTTATATTATTATCAATATGACATGCATTATTACCCATATAATGCAGTTATTATCGCTAGATCTATAATAAGTATACTTATTACTTTTATTATTATCAATATAACATGCACAATTAGCCATACTTTACTATTATTATCGCTAGACCTATAATAATTATACTTATTACTTATACTATTATCAATATAACATGCATTATTACCCATATAAAGCAGTTATTATAGATAGAAGTATAATAAATATACTTGATACTTTTATTATTATCAATATATCATGCATTATTACCCATATTATGCAGTTATTATCGATAGAACTGTAACAAATATACTTATTACTTTTGTGATCATCAATATAACATGCATTATTACACATATTATGGAGTTATTATCGATAGAAGTATAATAAATATACTTACTACTTTTATTATTATCAATATAACATGCACTATTAGCCATATTTTACTATTATAATCGCTAGAGCTATAATAATTATACTTATTACTCCCGATATTATCAATACAACATGCATTGTTACCCATATAATGGAGTTATTATCGATAGAAGTATAATAAATATACTTATTACTTCTATTATCATCAATATAACATGCATTATTACCCATATTATGCAGGTATTATCGATAGAACTATAATAAATATACTTGTTACTTTTATTATTATCAATATAACATGCATTATTACCCATATTATGCAGTTATTATCGATAGAACTGTAACAAATATACTTATTACTTTTGTGATCATCAATATAACATGCATTATTACCCATATTATGCAGTTATTATCGATAGAACTATAATAAATATACTTATTACTTTTATTATTATCAATATAACATGCATTATTACCCATATTATGCAGTTATTATCGCGAGAGCTGTAATAATTATACTTATTACTTATATTATTACCAATATAACATGCATTATTACCCATATTATGCAGTTATTATCGATAGAACTATAATAATTATACTTATTGCTCCCGATATTATCAATATAACATGCATTATTAGCCATATTTTACTATTACTATCGCTAGAACTATAATAATTATACTTATTACTCCCGATATTATCAATATAACATGCATTATTACCCATATAATGCAGTTATTATCGCTAGAGCTGCAATAATTATACTTATTACTTATATTATTATCAATATAACATGCAGTATTACCCATATTATGCAGGTATTATCGCTAGAACTATAATAAATATACTTATTACTTCTATTATCATCAATATAACATGCATTAGTACCAATATTATGCAGTTATTATCGATAGAACTATAGTAAATATACTTATTACTTATATTATCATCAATATAACATGCATTATTATCGATATTATGCAGTTATTATCGATAGAACTATAATAAATATACTTATTACTTTTATTATTATCAATATAACATGCACTATTAGCCATATTGTACTATTATTATCGGTAGAACTGTAATAATTATACGTATTACTTATATTATTGTCACTATAGCATGCATTATTACCCATATTAAGCAGTTATAATCGCTAGAACTGTAATAATTATACTTATTACTTATATTATTATCAATATGACATGCATTATTACCCATATTATGCAGTTATTATCGCTAGAACTGTAATAATTATACTTATTACTTATATTATTGTCAATATAGCATGCATTATTACCCATATTATGCAGTTATAATCGCTAGAACTGTAATAATTATACTTATTACTTATATTATCATCAATATAACATGCATTATTATCGATATTATGCAGTTATTATCGCTAGAACTGTAATAATTATACTTATTACTTTTGTGATCATCAATATAACATGAATTATTACCCATATTATGCAGTTATTATCGATAGAACTATAATAAATATACTTATTACTTTTATTATTATCAATATAACATGCACTATTAGCCATATTTTACTATTACTATCGATGGAACTATAGTAATTATATTTATTACTCCCGATATTATCAATATAACATGCATGGTTACCCATATAATGGAGTTATTATAGCTAGTACTGTAATAATTATACTTACTACTTATATTATTATCAATATAACATACATTATTACCCATATAATGCAGTTATTATCGCTAGAGCTGTAATAATTATACTTATTACTTATATTATTAGCAATATAACATGCATTTTTACCCATATTATGCAGTTATTATCGCTAGAACTATAATAAATATACTTATTACTTCTATTATTATCAATATAACATGCATTAGTACCAATATTATGCAGTTATTATCGATAGATCTATAGCAAATATACTTATTACTTATATTATCATCAATATAACATGCATTATTATCGATATTATGCAGTTATTATCGATAGAACTATAATAAATATACTTTTTACTTTTATTATTATCAATATAACATGCACTATTAGCCATATTGTACTATTATTATCGCTAGAACTGTAATAATTATACGTATTACTTATATTATTGTCAATATAGCATGCATTATTACCCATATTATGCAGTTATAATCGCTAGAACTGTAATAATTATACATATTACTTATATTATTATCAATATGACATGCATTATTACCCATATTATGCAGTTATTATCGCTAGAACTGTAATAATTATACTTATTACTTATATTATTGTCAATATAGCATGCATTATTACCCATATTATGCAGTTATAATCGCTAGAACTGTAATAATTATACTTATTACTTATATTATTATCAATATGACATGCATTATTACCCATATAATGCAGTTATTATCGCTAGATCTATAATAAGTATACTTATTACTTTTATTATTATCAATATAACATGCACAATTAGCCATATTTTACTATGATTATCGCTAGAACTATAATAATTATACTTATTACTTATATTATTATCAATATAACATGCATTATTACCCATATTATGCAGTTATTATCGATAGAACTATAATAATTATACGTATTACTCCCGATATTATCAATATAACATGCATTATTACCCATGTAATGCGGTTATTATCGCTAGAGCTGCAATAATTATACTTATTACTTTTATTATTATCAATATAAAATGCACTATTAGCCATATTGTACTATTATTATCGCTAGAACTGTAATAATTATACTTATTACTTATATTATTATCAATATGACATGCATTATGACCCATATTATGCAGTTATTATCGATAGAACTGTAACAAATATACTTATTACTTTTGTGATCATCAATATAACATGCATTATTACACATATTATGGAGTTATTATCGATAGAAGTATAATAAATATACTTACTACTTTTATTATTATCAATATAACATGCACTATTAGCCATATTTTACTATTATAATCGCTAGAGCTATAATAATTATACTTATTACTCCCGATATTATCAATACAACATGCATTGTTACCCATATAATGGAGTTATTATCGATAGAAGTATAATAAATATACTTATTACTTCTATTATCATCAATATAACATGCATTATTACCCATATTATGCAGGTATTATCGATAGAACTATAATAAATATACTTGTTACTTTTATTATTATCAATATAACATGCATTATTACCCATATTATGCAGTTATTATCGATAGAACTGTAACAAATATACTTATTACTTTTGTGATCATCAATATAACATGCATTATTACCCATATTATGCAGTTATTATCGATAGAACTATAATAAATATACTTATTACTTTTATTATTATCAATATAACATGCATTATTACCCATATTATGCAGTTATTATCGCGAGAGCTGTAATAATTATACTTATTACTTATATTATTACCAATATAACATGCATTATTACCCATATTATGCAGTTATTATCGATAGAACTATAATAATTATACTTATTGCTCCCGATATTATCAATATAACATGCATTATTAGCCATATTTTACTATTACTATCGCTAGAACTATAATAATTATACTTATTACTCCCGATATTATCAATATAACATGCATTATTACCCATATAATGCAGTTATTATCGCTAGAGCTGTAATAATTATACTTATTACTTGTATTGTTATCAATATAACATGCATTATTACCCATATTATGCAGTTAGTATCGATAGAACTATAATAATTATACGTATTACTCCCGATATTATCAATATAACATGCATTATTACCCATGTAATGCAGTTAATATCGCTAGGGCTGCAATAATTATACTTATTACTTATATTATTATCAATATAACATGCAGTATTACCCATATTATGCAGGTATTATCGCTAGAACTATAATAAATATACTTATTACTTCTATTATCATCAATATAACATGCATTAGTACCAATATTATGCAGTTATTATCGATAGAACTATAGTAAATATACTTATTACTTATATTATCATCAATATAACATGCATTATTACCGATATTATGCAGTTATTATCGATAGAACTATAATAAATATACTTATTACTTTTATTATTATCAATATAACATGCACTATTAGCCATATTGTACTATTATTATCGGTAGAACTGTAATAATTATACGTATTACTTATATTATTGTCACTATAGCATGCATTATTACCCATATTAAGCAGTTATAATCGCTAGAACTGTAATAATTATACTTATTACTTATATTATTATCAATATGACATGCATTATTACCCATATTATGCAGTTATTATCGCTAGAACTGTAATAATTATACTTATTACTTATATTATTGTCAATATAGCATGCATTATTACCCATATTATGCAGTTATAATCGCTAGAACTGTAATAATTATACTTATTACTTATATTATCATCAATATAACATGCATTATTATCGATATTATGCAGTTATTATCGCTAGAACTGTAATAATTATACTTATTACTTTTGTGATCATCAATATAACATGAATTATTACCCATATTATGCAGTTATTATCGATAGAACTATAATAAATATACTTATTACTTTTATTATTATCAATATAACATGCACTATTAGCCATATTTTACTATTACTATCGATGGAACTATAGTAATTATATTTATTACTCCCGATATTATCAATATAACATGCATGGTTACCCATATAATGGAGTTATTATAGCTAGTACTGTAATAATTATACTTACTACTTATATTATTATCAATATAACATACATTATTACCCATATAATGCAGTTATTATCGCTAGAGCTGTAATAATTATACTTATTACTTATATTATTAGCAATATAACATGCATTTTTACCCATATTATGCAGTTATTATCGCTAGAACTATAATAAATATACTTATTACTTCTATTATTATCAATATAACATGCATTAGTACCAATATTATGCAGTTATTATCGATAGAACTATAGCAAATATACTTATTACTTATATTATCATCAATATAACATGCATTATTATCGATATTATGCAGTTATTATCGATAGAACTATAATAAATATACTTTTTACTTTTATTATTATCAATATAACATGCACTATTAGCCATATTGTACTATTATTATCGCTAGAACTGTAATAATTATACGTATTACTTATATTATTGTCAATATAGCATGCATTATTACCCATATTATGCAGTTATAATCGCTAGAACTGTAATAATTATACATATTACTTATATTATTATCAATATGACATGCATTATTACCCATATTATGCAGTTATTATCGCTAGAACTGTAATAATTATACTTATTACTTATATTATTGTCAATATAGCATGCATTATTACCCATATTATGCAGTTATAATCGCTAGAACTGTAATAATTATACTTATTACTTATATTATTATCAATATGACATGCATTATTACCCATATAATGCAGTTATTATCGCTAGATCTATAATAAGTATACTTATTACTTTTATTATTATCAATATAACATGCACAATTAGCCATATTTTACTATGATTATCGCTAGAACTATAATAATTATACTTATTACTTATATTATTATCAATATAACATGCATTATTACCCATATTATGCAGTTATTATCGATAGAACTATAATAATTATACGTATTACTCCCGATATTATCAATATAACATGCATTATTACCCATGTAATGCGGTTATTATCGCTAGAGCTGCAATAATTATACTTATTACTTTTATTATTATCAATATAAAATGCACTATTAGCCATATTGTACTATTATTATCGCTAGAACTGTAATAATTATACTTATTACTTATATTATTATCAATATGACATGCATTATGACCCATATTATGCAGTTATTATCGATAGAACTGTAACAAATATACTTATTACTTTTGTGATCATCAATATAACATGCATTATTACACATATTATGGAGTTATTATCGATAGAAGTATAATAAATATACTTACTACTTTTATTATTATCAATATAACATGCACTATTAGCCATATTTTACTATTATAATCGCTTGAGCTATAATAATTATACTTATTACTCCCGATATTATCAATACAACATGCATTGTTACCCATATAATGGAGTTATTATCGATAGAAGTATAATAAATATACTTATTACTTCTATTATCATCAATATAACATGCATTATTACCCATATTATGCAGGTATTATCGATAGAACTATAATAAATATACTTGTTACTTTTATTATTATCAATATAACATGCATTATTACCCATATTATGCAGTTATTATCGATAGAACTGTAACAAATATACTTATTACTTTTGTGATCATCAATATAACATGCATTATTACCCATATTATGCAGTTATTATCGATAGAACTATAATAAATATACTTATTACTTTTATTATTATCAATATAACATGCATTATTACCCATATTATGCAGTTATTATCGCGAGAGCTGTAATAATTATACTTATTACTTATATTATTACCAATATAACATGCATTATTACCCATATTATGCAGTTATTATCGATAGAACTATAATAATTATACTTATTGCTCCCGATATTATCAATATAACATGCATTATTAGCCATATTTTACTATTACTATCGCTAGAACTATAATAATTATACTTATTACTCCCGATATTATCAATATAACATGCATTATTACCCATATAATGCAGTTATTATCGCTAGAGCTGTAATAATTATACTTATTACTTGTATTGTTATCAATATAACATGCATTATTACCCATATTATGCAGTTAGTATCGATAGAACTATAATAATTATACGTATTACTCCCGATATTATCAATATAACATGCATTATTACCCATGTAATGCAGTTAATATCGCTAGAGCTGCAATAATTATACTTATTACTTATATTATTATCAATATAACATGCAGTATTACCCATATTATGCAGGTATTATCGCTAGAACTATAATAAATATACTTATTACTTCTATTATCATCAATATAACATGCATTAGTACCAATATTATGCAGTTATTATCGATAGAACTATAGTAAATATACTTATTACTTATATTATCATCAATATAACATGCATTATTATCGATATTATGCAGTTATTATCGATAGAACTATAATAAATATACTTATTACTTTTATTATTATCAATATAACATGCACTATTAGCCATATTGTACTATTATTATCGGTAGAACTGTAATAATTATACGTATTACTTATATTATTGTCACTATAGCATGCATTATTACCCATATTAAGCAGTTATAATCGCTAGAACTGTAATAATTATACTTATTACTTATATTATTATCAATATGACATGCATTATTACCCATATTATGCAGTTATTATCGCTAGAACTGTAATAATTATACTTATTACTTATATTATTGTCAATATAGCATGCATTATTACGCATATTATGCAGTTATAATCGCTAGAACTGTAATAATTATACTTATTACTTATATTATCATCAATATAACATGCATTATTATCGATATTATGCAGTTATTATCGCTAGAACTGTAATAATTATACTTATTACTTTTGTGATCATCAATATAACATGAATTATTACCCATATTATGCAGTTATTATCGATAGAACTATAATAAATATACTTATTACTTCTATTATCATCAATATAACATGCATTATTGCCCATATTATGCAGTTATTTTCGATAGAAGTATAATAAATATACTTATTACTTCTCTTATTATCAATACAACATGCACCCTTGCCATATTTTACTAGTATTATCGATAGAACTATAATAAATATACTTATTACTTTTATTATTATCAATATAACATGCACTATTAGCCATATTGTACTATTATTATCGGTAGAACTGTAATAATTATACGTATTACTTATATTATTGTCACTATAGCATGCATTATTACCCATATTAAGCAGTTATAATCGCTAGAACTGTAATAATTATACTTATTACTTATATTATTATCAATATGACATGCATTATTACCCATATTATGCAGTTATTATCGCTAGAACTGTAATAATTATACTTATTACTTATATTATTGTCAATATAGCATGCATTATTACCCATATTATGCAGTTATAATCGCTAGAACTGTAATAATTATACTTATTACTTATATTATCATCAATATAACATGCATTATTATCGATATTATGCAGTTATTATCGCTAGAACTGTAATAATTATACTTATTACTTTTGTGATCATCAATATAACATGAATTATTACCCATATTATGCAGTTATTATCGATAGAACTATAATAAATATACTTATTACTTTTATTATTATCAATATAACATGCACTATTAGCCATATTTTACTATTACTATCGATGGAACTATAGTAATTATATTTATTACTCCCGATATTATCAATATAACATGCATGGTTACCCATATAATGGAGTTATTATAGCTAGTACTGTAATAATTATACTTACTACTTATATTATTATCAATATAACATACATTATTACCCATATAATGCAGTTATTATCGCTAGAGCTGTAATAATTATACTTATTACTTATATTATTAGCAATATAACATGCATTTTTACCCATATTATGCAGTTATTATCGCTAGAACTATAATAAATATACTTATTACTTCTATTATTATCAATATAACATGCATTAGTACCAATATTATGCAGTTATTATCGATAGAACTATAGCAAATATACTTATTACTTATATTATCATCAATATAACATGCATTATTATCGATATTATGCAGTTATTATCGATAGAACTATAATAAATATACTTTTTACTTTTATTATTATCAATATAACATGCACTATTAGCCATATTGTACTATTATTATCGCTAGAACTGTAATAATTATACGTATTACTTATATTATTGTCAATATAGCATGCATTATTACCCATATTATGCAGTTATAATCGCTAGAACTGTAATAATTATACTTATTACTTATATTATTATCAATATAACATGCAGTATTACCCATATTATGCAGGTATTATCGCTAGAACTATAATAAATATACTTATTACTTCTATTATCATCAATATAACATGCATTAGTACCAATATTATGCAGTTATTATCGATAGAACTATAGTAAATATACTTATTACTTATATTATCATCAATATAACATGCATTATTATCGATATTATGCAGTTATTATCGATAGAACTATAATAAATATACTTATTACTTTTATTATTATCAATATAACATGCACTATTAGCCATATTGTACTATTATTATCGGTAGAACTGTAATAATTATACGTATTACTTATATTATTGTCACTATAGCATGCATTATTACCCATATTAAGCAGTTATAATCGCTAGAACTGTAATAATTATACTTATTACTTATATTATTATCAATATGACATGCATTATTACCCATATTATGCAGTTATTATCGCTAGAACTGTAATAATTATACTTATTACTTATATTATTGTCAATATAGCATGCATTATTACCCATATTATGCAGTTATAATCGCTAGAACTGTAATAATTATACTTATTACTTATATTATCATCAATATAACATGCATTATTATCGATATTATGCAGTTATTATCGCTAGAACTGTAATAATTATACTTATTACTTTTGTGATCATCAATATAACATGAATTATTACCCATATTATGCAGTTATTATCGATAGAACTATAATAAATATACTTATTACTTCTATTATCATCAATATAACATGCATTATTGCCCATATTATGCAGTTATTTTCGATAGAAGTATAATAAATATACTTATTACTTCTCTTATTATCAATACAACATGCACCCTTGCCATATTTTACTAGTATTATCGATAGAACTATAATAAATATACTTATTACTTTTATTATTATCAATATAACATGCACTATTAGCCATATTGTACTATTATTATCGGTAGAACTGTAATAATTATACGTATTACTTATATTATTGTCACTATAGCATGCATTATTACCCATATTAAGCAGTTATAATCGCTAGAACTGTAATAATTATACTTATTACTTATATTATTATCAATATGACATGCATTATTACCCATATTATGCAGTTATTATCGCTAGAACTGTAATAATTATACTTATTACTTATATTATTGTCAATATAGCATGCATTATTACCCATATTATGCAGTTATAATCGCTAGAACTGTAATAATTATACTTATTACTTATATTATCATCAATATAACATGCATTATTATCGATATTATGCAGTTATTATCGCTAGAACTGTAATAATTATACTTATTACTTTTGTGATCATCAATATAACATGAATTATTACCCATATTATGCAGTTATTATCGATAGAACTATAATAAATATACTTATTACTTTTATTATTATCAATATAACATGCACTATTAGCCATATTTTACTATTACTATCGATGGAACTATAGTAATTATATTTATTACTCCCGATATTATCAATATAACATGCATGGTTACCCATATAATGGAGTTATTATAGCTAGTACTGTAATAATTATACTTACTACTTATATTATTATCAATATAACATACATTATTACCCATATAATGCAGTTATTATCGCTAGAGCTGTAATAATTATACTTATTACTTATATTATTAGCAATATAACATGCATTTTTACCCATATTATGCAGTTATTATCGCTAGAACTATAATAAATATACTTATTACTTCTATTATTATCAATATAACATGCATTAGTACCAATATTATGCAGTTATTATCGATAGAACTATAGCAAATATACTTATTACTTATATTATCATCAATATAACATGCATTATTATCGATATTATGCAGTTATTATCGATAGAACTATAATAAATATACTTTTTACTTTTATTATTATCAATATAACATGCACTATTAGCCATATTGTACTATTATTATCGCTAGAACTGTAATAATTATACGTATTACTTATATTATTGTCAATATAGCATGCATTATTACCCATATTATGCAGTTATAATCGCTAGAACTGTAATAATTATACATATTACTTATATTATTATCAATATGACATGCATTATTACCCATATTATGCAGTTATTATCGCTAGAACTGTAATAATTATACTTATTACTTATATTATTGTCAATATAGCATGCATTATTACCCATATTATGCAGTTATAATCGCTAGAACTGTAATAATTATACTTATTACTTATATTATTATCAATATGACATGCATTATTACCCATATAATGCAGTTATTATCGCTAGATCTATAATAAGTATACTTATTACTTTTATTATTATCAATATAACATGCACAATTAGCCATATTTTACTATGATTATCGCTAGAACTATAATAATTATACTTATTACTTATATTATTATCAATATAACATGCATTATTACCCATATTATGCAGTTATTATCGATAGAACTATAATAATTATACGTATTACTCCCGATATTATCAATATAACATGCATTATTACCCATGTAATGCGGTTATTATCGCTAGAGCTGCAATAATTATACTTATTACTTTTATTATTATCAATATAAAATGCACTATTAGCCATATTGTACTATTATTATCGCTAGAACTGTAATAATTATACTTATTACTTATATTATTATCAATATGACATGCATTATGACCCATATTATGCAGTTATTATCGATAGAACTGTAACAAATATACTTATTACTTTTGTGATCATCAATATAACATGCATTATTACACATATTATGGAGTTATTATCGATAGAAGTATAATAAATATACTTACTACTTTTATTATTATCAATATAACATGCACTATTAGCCATATTTTACTATTATAATCGCTAGAGCTATAATAATTATACTTATTACTCCCGATATTATCAATACAACATGCATTGTTACCCATATAATGGAGTTATTATCGATAGAAGTATAATAAATATACTTATTACTTCTATTATCATCAATATAACATGCATTATTACCCATATTATGCAGGTATTATCGATAGAACTATAATAAATATACTTGTTACTTTTATTATTATCAATATAACATGCATTATTACCCATATTATGCAGTTATTATCGATAGAACTGTAACAAATATACTTATTACTTTTGTGATCATCAATATAACATGCATTATTACCCATATTATGCAGTTATTATCGATAGAACTATAATAAATATACTTATTACTTTTATTATTATCAATATAACATGCATTATTACCCATATTATGCAGTTATTATCGCGAGAGCTGTAATAATTATACTTATTACTTATATTATTACCAATATAACATGCATTATTACCCATATTATGCAGTTATTATCGATAGAACTATAATAATTATACTTATTGCTCCCGATATTATCAATATAACATGCATTATTAGCCATATTTTACTATTACTATCGCTAGAACTATAATAATTATACTTATTACTCCCGATATTATCAATATAACATGCATTATTACCCATATAATGCAGTTATTATCGCTAGAGCTGTAATAATTATACTTATTACTTGTATTGTTATCAATATAACATGCATTATTACCCATATTATGCAGTTAGTATCGATAGAACTATAATAATTATACGTATTACTCCCGATATTATCAATATAACATGCATTATTACCCATGTAATGCAGTTAATATCGCTAGAGCTGCAATAATTATACTTATTACTTATATTATTATCAATATAACATGCAGTATTACCCATATTATGCAGGTATTATCGCTAGAACTATAATAAATATACTTATTACTTCTATTATCATCAATATAACATGCATTAGTACCAATATTATGCAGTTATTATCGATAGAACTATAGTAAATATACTTATTACTTATATTATCATCAATATAACATGCATTATTATCGATATTATGCAGTTATTATCGATAGAACTATAATAAATATACTTATTACTTTTATTATTATCAATATAACATGCACTATTAGCCATATTGTACTATTATTATCGGTAGAACTGTAATAATTATACGTATTACTTATATTATTGTCACTATAGCATGCATTATTACCCATATTAAGCAGTTATAATCGCTAGAACTGTAATAATTATACTTATTACTTATATTATTATCAATATGACATGCATTATTACCCATATTATGCAGTTATTATCGCTAGATCTGTAATAATTATACTTATTACTTATATTATTGTCAATATAGCATGCATTATTACCCATATTATGCAGTTATAATCGCTAGAACTGTAATAATTATACTTATTACTTATATTATCATCAATATAACATGCATTATTATCGATATTATGCAGTTATTATCGCTAGAACTGTAATAATTATACTTATTACTTTTGTGATCATCAATATAACATGAATTATTACCCATATTATGCAGTTATTATCGATAGAACTATAATAAATATACTTATTACTTCTATTATCATCAATATAACATGCATTATTGCCCATATTATGCAGTTATTTTCGATAGAAGTATAATAAATATACTTATTACTTCTCTTATTATCAATACAACATGCACCCTTGCCATATTTTACTAGTATTATCGATAGAACTATAATAAATATACTTATTACTTTTATTATTATCAATATAACATGCATGTTACGCGAAAATATGTTACGCGAAAATATTTGAAACCGCGCGGTTACGATCCCGATCTTGAGCTTCGTTAGATGCACGCATAGGACAAGATGCATTAGCGCCACTTCCTGGGCGATGCGACGCCTACGCTTAGGAGAGGGGGAAAAGGGACTGAGTTTTAGCTACGCGCGATGCACGCGAGTCAGTAGTTTTTTTTGTGCGTTACGCCATAGTAGTTCTTCCTTACGTTATTCTAAACTCAGTGTTATTTTGCGACGAATTGCAATCCCGTTTAATTGTCAGGTATGTTAAGCTATCATACCACTAAAATCTTTCTACAACAACACACACGCGGTCGCAAGACCCGTAGAGAAGTACGTACATCGTACTGTCTCTGACTACACACACGCGGTCGCAAGACCCGTAGAGAAGTACGTACATCGTACTGTCTCTGACTACACACACGCGGTCGCAAGACCCGTAGAGAAGTACGTACATCGTACTGTCTCTGACTACACACACGCGGTCGCAAGACCCGTAGAGAAGTACGTACATCGTACTGTCTCTGACTACACACACGCGGTCGCAAGACCCGTAGAGAAGTTCGTACATCGGACTATCTCTGACTACACACACGCGGTCGCAAGACCCGTAGAGAAGTTCGTACATCGGACTATCTCTGACTACACATACGCGGTCGCAAGACCCGTAGAGAAGTACGTACATCGTACTATCTCTGATTACACACATGCGGTCGTAAGGCCCGTAGAGGGGCGCGTCCATCGCGCTCTCTCTGACTCTACACGCGTCATTTTCATGACCCGTTCGGGTTTGCGCCCTGCGCAATCACCCTAGTTGCAAACACATACATCTCACACTCACACAAGATAATTAAATACACGAAATTCTTTTCACGAGGTTTTTTGGCCGCAAGGTCTTTTTCCTCGGGGTTTACACCCAAAATTATTGTTGTTTTTATTTTTAATGACACCTGTCCTTTTTTACATGAATAACGGGATTCAGACACGAAGTTTGAGTCTCGACGCCTGAACATTTGGTGCCTCCTGTGAGGTGTGAGCCGCTTACAACCAGCGTATTACAACAAGCTGTGTAATTGCCACGTGCTACAGCCCAGCGTTGGAAAGTTACAAGACAAAGAAGAAGACGTATTCAACGGACGTATTTCCGCCTTGTTGCTGCCTACAGTCATCCTTACGTACTGACAATTCAGATAAGTCTAGTTATTTATTTCTGACTTATCTTTTATTCTTCGTTTCGTTATATTTCGTTATTCGAAATGACTTCTCGCGTCGCATATATAGCTCAAAAGCGCACGTCGCTTAAAAGCCAGATAACTGCATTGCGCAACGGTCTTCAGCAGAAAAAGATTAATAGCGTAAATGCAAAATTACGTCTTCAGCGCGTTAGAGAACTTTTTACTGCGTACGAAGAACTTCACGATGAGCTCGCTCTGTTAGACGCGACGGACGTAGGGCTTGAACAAATAGACGAGATACGCGATAGTTTCTACGACGTTGCAGCCCAGGTCGATTCTATACAAAGCGACGGCGGGTCTCCCTCAAGTGCGTCGCTCGTAAATAACCCCCTTGGCAGCTCAACGTTCATCGAGAGGCAACGACAGTTTCAACTGCCCGTTGCCGAATTGCCTAAGTTCAACGGAGACCATAAAAAGTGGCTCTCATTCAAAAATACATTTTTGTCCATGATAGACGCAAGTACCGATATCAGTGATTTGAGTAAATTCCTGTATTTGAGAAATTCCCTTACTGGCCCAGCGTTGAGTAAGCTGACACGTTTTGACGCCAGCGCCGAAAATTACAAGCACGCGTGGGCTTTGTTGGTTGATTCATACGAAAAGCGACGCATTTTAATAAGCCGTCATTATGATGGTATTCTCGATATTGCTCGAATGACCACCGCGACTCCAGAAGGGTTATCTAGAATGATCGACGAAGTTCGTCAGCATTTAAACATGCTCGAATCATTACAAGTAAAACCTCATCACGGGTTAATTATTCGGCTTCTTGAAAGAGCGCTTCCTCTCGACGTACGTCAAAAATGGGAAGAGTCTCTCGACCTCGACACTCTTCCCACATTAGATCAATTTTGCAAGTTTATCGGCGCGACCGTATACCGGCTTTCCACGCTAGAGTGTAGTACCTCTCGTAGTAGGGACGGAATTCGTGAAAAACGTCGTGTTGACCGCGAAGCGTCCTCATCTAAGACACGAAGGATGGATTCGGGCGTGAAAACTTTCGTTACTGCTGCTTCTAGCCCTTGCGTTCATTGCCAAGGAAATCATTCTATAACCAGATGTTCTGGGTTCGAGGGATTGAATACCAGTCAACGATGGGTAATTGTGAGAGCGAAAAAGCTCTGCCGGAATTGTCTCCGTGCACACCCTGGCATATGTAGTGCGTCTCGTTGCAGACGTTGTGGTCGTTTTCACCACACACTCCTTCATTCCAGTACTTTAAATCAAGCCGCCTCACGCCCAACGCAATCTTCCGAAAAAACTCCTAATGCATCTACAGAAAACGAGAAATCGGCATGACTAGTCGTGGACACGTTCGCCACAATTTCGCGGGCATCTCGAGCACAATTGATGATGAGCGCCATGGTGCGCGCTCGTAGTGCGAGCGGCGAGTACTTACAAGCTCGAGTTTTGCTCGATTCTTGCGCTACTGCACATTTCATTACGGAGGAATTTGCAAATAAATTAAAATTACGCAAGCATTTGTGTCCTATTCCCATCGGTGCAATTAATGGCATGCACACCATATCGAAATATAGCGTAGAAGTCCATTTTCGTTCCATGCATAATGACTTCTCCAAAAATCTAACGTTCCTCACTTTGCCAAAAATAGCTGATTTGGTACCGGAAGAAAGTTTTGCCCGTGAGTCGATTAAAATCCCGGCCAACTTGAAATTAGCGGACCCTCTGTTTCACATACCTCGACCAGTGGATATGTTGATAGGTTCGGGGGCTACTTTGTCCTTACTTTCGATCGGTCAAATAAGCCTGGCGCATAATAACGGCGATCTAATTCTACAAAAAACCCAATTAGGCTGGGTAATTGCCGGAGGTTTCGGCGGTGAAAAAACAAGTTCCGCAGCAACTTGTAACTTGACTAACCTTTCTGAGCAATTGGCCAAATTCTGGGCAATTGAAGACGCAACTTCTAAATCGTCCAAGAATTCGGAGGAGTTGTCATGCGAAATGCACTACGCGAAGGAAACGACACGCGGAGCGGATGGCCGGTATATCGTGCGCTTGCCTTTCCGTAGTAATGGTCGTGAATTCGGAAATTCGCGCTCCACGGCGCTGAGACGTTTTCACTCTCTTCAGCGCAAACTAAATTCAAATTTCAATCTAAAAACCGAATATCACAAGGTGATGCAAGAGTATATAGATCTTGGCCATATGTCTCTCGTTTGTAATGAAACGACAAATGGCTATTACCTCCCTCATCACGCGGTTACAAAAATGTCCAGTAGCACGACTAAGGTTCGTGTCGTCTTTGACGCCTCCGCCAAGACTGATAAGGGCATTTCTTTAAATGACATGCTTATGATAGGTCCCACAATTCAGCCCACTTTGTTTGAGCAGCTTTTGCGATTCCGGTCGCATATTTATGTCTTGACAGCCGACATCGAGAAGATGTATCGGCAGGTTTTAGTTCATCCTGATGATCGTCGGTATCAACGTATTTTTTGGTATCACAACGACGAGATCCGAGCCTGGGAGCTTCGCACCGTAACCTTCGGCGTGTCCTCCGCCGCATTTCTAGCAATACGGAGTGTTACTCAGCTTGCTGAAGATGAAAGGGAAAGGTATCCATTAGCTTCTCGTATAATCCACCGGGATTTGTACGTCGATAATTTATTAACGGGTGCGAACTCCCTAGAAGAAGTTTTACAAATTCGTGATGAAGTAATCGAGCTTTTACAGAGCGGCGGTTTCAATATGCGCCAGTGGGCTTCCAATCATCACCACGCACTCGATAATATAAATGAAAAGATTTTTGATTTAGATCACGCCATAGAAGAAAATCCGATTCTGAAGACGCTAGGGGTTGTATGGAATTCGCAATTAGATAAATTTAGTTATACTGTAAACGCGATCGATTTGACTGGTAAAGTCACAAAGCGAAGCATCCTAGCAAACATTGCAAAGATCTTCGACCCATTAGGGTTACTGGGTCCCATCGTTTTGATCGCAAAATTGATCATGCAAGACTGTTGGAAGTTAAAAATTGGCTGGGACGAGTCCGTACCTCAGGAGTTGTATGTACGATGGAGGTCATACGCCGAACAGCTCAATTTCATTCGCGATCTGAGCATAGACCGACGAATCTTAGGCGAAAATCCGAATCGGATCGAGGTACACGGGTTCTGCGATGCCAGTAAGCATGGTTACGGGGCGTGCATTTACATAAGGTCAACCGAGTCGAACGGGTCCGTCTTCGTCCGACTGGCGTGCTCTAAGTCTCGAGTCGCGCCCATTAAAGAAATCACGATTCCGCGCCTCGAATTATGCAGCGCTCAGATCCTCGCTCGGCTGCATAAAGAAGCGCGTCCAACTTTCCACTTTCCGATCGTCCGAACAATATTTTGGTCAGATTCAACTATTGTTTTACAATGGCTTAAGAAATCTCCGCGCTTACTAAAGACGTTCGAGGGAAATCGTGTCGCAGAAATACAAACGCTTGATAATTCAGTCGAATGGCGACATGTACGGTCCTGCAATAATCCGGCAGACGCATTGCCGCGAGGACAAAGTCCTTCGGATTTTTTACAAAATCCCAGCTGGTTTAAAGGGCCCAGCTGGCTTAGTCAACCCGAAGGTCAGTGGCCTATTGGCGCTGATCTTCCCGTTTCCGAACTTCCTGGATTAAGGAAAAACATATGTTTAGCCGCGATTCCCATTGTTAATGAATTCTTCAATCGTTTTTCTTCTTATTCCCGGCTCTTGAATATTATCTCATTCGTTTATCGTTTTCGACGCTCTAACCACCACAAAGGAAGTTCCGTTAGCGTGCAAGAGCGACTAGAGACCGAGAGAAAGGTCATTTACATTATCCAAAGGGAACGTTATAGCGACGAGATCGAACGCCTATCAAAATCAAATCGAGTCAAGAATAGCAGACTCGCCGCGCTCGACCCATTCCTCGACGAGCACGGTTTGTTGCGAGTTGGCGGTCGATTGTTTAATGCAAAAATTCCTGCTGATCAAAAGCATCCCATTCTGCTGCCGTCGCACCACCACGTCACGGACTTGATTATTCGTGAAATTCATGAAAGGACCTATCACGCCGGTATTCAGAATACCTTGCATACTGTGCGACATCGGTATTGGCTGCTTGACGGGAAGAATCAGGTGCGAAAAATTGTGCGTCATTGCGTCACATGTATTCGTCATCGGCCGTCTCCATTACAGATACATATGGGAAATTTACCTAAATCCCGTGTCGAAAGGGCCCCGGTTTTCGATCATACCGGCGTAGATTTCTTCGGACCGATCTTTATTAAAGAAAAAAAGCATCGCAACCGGGCTCGAATCAAATCTTACGGTTGTGTCTTCATATGTATGGCGACAAAGGCGGTACATATCGAGATCGTAAGGGATTTAACCACTGAAGGTTTCTTAGGTGCGCTCCGACGTTTCGTCGGTCGTAGAGCCATACCATCGCATGTTTACTCCGATAATGGCACGAATTTCGTCGGCGCGAACAATAAGCTTCGCGAGTTGTATGCTCTGTTCGGTTCCGAACATTTTCAAAATGACGTGGGCAATTTTGCATTGCAAAAAAATATTAATTGGCACTTCAATCCGCCGGTATCTCCGCATTTCGGTGGTTTATGGGAGGCCGCCGTGAAATCCTTCAAACATCACTTTAAACGCGTTATAGGCGAGCAATTGCTTACCTTTGAGGAAATCAACACTTTCGCGATTGAAGTGGAAGCAATTTTGAACTCTCGTCCGCTATGTTCCCTTAGTACCGATCCGAATGACCCAGTAGCTTTAACACCTGCTCATTTACTAGTTGGCCGCCCTCTCACTATGCTCCCCGAGGAGAACTTATCATCTGTTCCAGCGAATCGTCTCACGGTCTGGAGATTCATTACCAAGGCACGCCAGGACTTTTGGAAGAGATGGCAATTGGAATATCTGAGTGAATTGCAGAAGCGGCAAAAGTGGTACAATGGGAATAGCGAGCTTGAACTAGGATCCGTCGTCCTCGTCATCGATAAAAATCAGCCGTGCATGAGGTGGCTACTGGGAGTGGTCCAGGAGGTTTATCCCGGAAGTGATGGGAACACTCGAGTCGCCACCGTGAAGACAGCCCAAGGAGCCGTTAAACGGAATATTACGCAATTATGCCTACTGCCCACTGTGGCTTGAATATTGTATTTTGATTGTACCATCGCACACACACACACACACATACATATCACAGTTTTATCATTTTTTTTTCTCTTCTTGCTCGCTTCCCTCGCAACGGGGGGAGTATGTTACGCGAAAATATGTTACGCGAAAATATTTGAAACCGCGCGGTTACGATCCCGATCTTGAGCTTCGTTAGATGCACGCATAGGACAAGATGCATTAGCGCCACTTCCTGGGCGATGCGACGCCTACGCTTAGGAGAGGGGGAAAAGGGACTGAGTTTTAGCTACGCGCGATGCACGCGAGTCAGTAGTTTTTTTTGTGCGTTACGCCATAGTAGTTCTTCCTTACGTTATTCTAAACTCAGTGTTATTTTGCGACGAATTGCAATCCCGTTAATTGTCAGGTATGTTAAGCTATCATACCACTAAAATCTTTCTACAACAACACACACGCGGTCGCAAGACCCGTAGAGAAGTACGTACATCGTACTGTCTCTGACTACACACACGCGGTCGCAAGACCCGTAGAGAAGTACGTACATCGTACTGTCTCTGACTACACACACGCGGTCGCAAGACCCGTAGAGAAGTACGTACATCGTACTGTCTCTGACTACACACACGCGGTCGCAAGACCCGTAGAGAAGTTCGTACATCGGACTATCTCTGACTACACACACGCGGTCGCAAGACCCGTAGAGAAGTTCGTACATCGGACTATCTCTGACTACACATACGCGGTCGTAAGACCCGTAGAGAAGTACGTACATCGTACTATCTCTGATTACACACATGCGGTCGTAAGGCCCGTAGAGGGGCGCGTCCATCGCGCTCTGTCTGACTCTACACGCGTCATTTTCATGACCCGTTCGGGTTTGCGCCCTGCGCAATCACCCTAGTTGCAAACACATACATCTCACACTCACACAAGATAATTAAATACACGAAATTCTTTTCACGAGGTTTTTTGGCCGCAAGGTCTTTTTCCTCGGGGTTTACACCCAAAATTATTGTTGTTTTTATTTTTAATGACACCTGTCCTTTTTTACATGAATAACGGGATTCAGACACGAAGTTTGAGTCTCGACGCCTGAACAATGCACTATTAGCCATATTTTACTATTACTATCGATGGAACTATAGTAATTATATTTATTACTCCCGATATTATCAATATAACATGCATGGTTACCCATATAATGGAGTTATTATAGCTAGTACTGTAATAATTATACTTACTACTTATATTATTATCAATATAACATACATTATTACCCATATAATGCAGTTATTATCGCTAGAGCTGTAATAATTATACTTATTACTTATATTATTATCAATATAACATGCATTATTATCCATATTAAGCAGTTATTATCGATAGAACTATAATAAATATACTTATTACTTTTATTATTATCAATATAACATGCACTATTAGCCATATTATGCAGTTATTATCCATAGAACTATAATAAATATACTTATTACTTTTATTATTATCAATATAGCATGCACTATTAGCCACATTTTACTATTACTATCGATGGAACTAGAATAATTATACTTATTACTCCCGATATTATCAATATAACATGCATTGTTACCCATATTATGCAGGTATTATCGATAGAACTATAATAAATATACTTGTTACTTTTATTATTATCAATATATCATGCATTATTACCCATATTATGCAGTTATTATCGATAGAACTGTAACAAATATACTTATTACTTTTGTGATCATCAATATAACATGCATTATTACACATATTATGGAGTTATTATCGATAGAAGTATAATAAATATACTTACTACTTTTATTATTATCAATATAACATGCACTATTAGCCATATTTTACTATTATAATCGCTAGAGCTATAATAATTATACTTATTACTCCCGATATTATCAATATAACATGCATTGTTACCCATATAATGGAGTTATTATCGATAGAAGTATAATAAATATACTTATTACTTCTATTATCATCAATATAACATGCATTATTACCCATATTATGCAGGTATTATCGATAGAACTATAATAAATATACTTATTACTTTTATTATTATCAATATAACATGCATTATTACCCATGTTATGCAGTTATTATCGCTAGAGCTGTAATAATTATACTTATTACTTATATTATTACCAATATAACATGTATTATTACCCATATTATGCAGTTATTATCGATAGAACTATAATAATTATACTTATTACTCCCGATATTATCAATATAACATGCATTATTAGCCATATTTTACTATTACTATCGCTAGAACTATAATAATTATACTTATTACTCCCGATATTATCAATATAACATGCATTATTACCCATATAATGCAGTTATTATCGCTAGAGCTGTAATAATTATACTTATTACTTATATTGTTATCAATATAACATGCATTATTACCCATATTATGCAGTTAGTATCGATAGAACTATAATAATTATACGTATTACTCCCGATATTATCAATATAACATGCATTATTACCCATGTAATGCAGTTAATATCGCTAGAGCTGCAATAATTATACATATTACTTATATAATTATCAATATAACATGCATTATTACCCATATTATGCAGGTATTATCGCTAGAACTATAATAAATATACTTATTACTTCTATTATCATCAATATAACATGCATTAGTACCAATATTATGCAGTTATTATCGATAGAACTATAGTAAATATACTTATTACTTATATTATCATCAATATAACATGCATTATTATCGATATTATGCAGTTATTATCGATAGAACTATAATAAATATACTTATTACTTTTATTATTATCAATATAACATGCACTATTAGCCATATTGTACTATTATTATCGCTAGAACTGTAATAATTATACGTATTACTTATATTATTGTCACTATAGCATGCATTATTACCCATATTAAGCAGTTATAATCGCTAGAACTGTAATAATTATACTTATTACTTATATTATTATCAATATGACATGCATTATTACCCATATTATGCAGTTATTATCGCTAGAACTGTAATAATTATACTTATTACTTATATTATTGTCAATATAGCATGCATTATTACCCATATTATGCAGTTATAATCGCTAGAACTGTAATAATTATACTTATTACTTATATTATTATCAATATGACATGCATTATTACCCATATAATGCAGTTATTATCGCTAGATCTATAATAAGTATACTTATTACTTTTATTATTATCAATATAACATGCACAATTAGCCATATTTTACTATTATTATCGCTAGAACTATAATAATTATACTTATTACTTATATTATTATCAATATAACATGTATTATTACCCATATAATGCGGTTATTATCGCAAGAACTGTAATAGTTATACTTATTACTTATATTATTATCAATATAACATGCATTATTACCCATATTATGCAGTTATTATCGCCAGAACTATAATAGATATACTTATTACTTTTGTTATCATCAATATAACATGCATTATTACCCATATTATGCAGTTATTATCGCTAGAACTGTAATAATTATACTTATTACTTTTGTGATCATCAATATAACATGAATTATTACCCATATTGTGCAGTTATTATCGATAGAACTGTAATAAATATACTTATTACTTTTATTATTATCATTATAACATGCATTATTACCCATATTATGCAGTTATTATCGCTAGAACTGTAATAATTATACTTATTACTTATATTATTACCAATATAACATGCATTATTACCCATATTGTGCAGCTATTATCGATAGAACTATAATAATTATACTTATTACGCCCGATATTATCAATATAACATGCATTGTTACCCATATAATGAAGTTATTATCGCTAGAGCTGCAATAATTATACTTATTACTGATATTATTATCAATATAACATGCATTATTACCCATATTATGCAGGTATTATCGCTAGAACTATAATAAATATACTTATTACTTCTATTATCATCAATATAACATGCATTAGTACCAATATTATGCTGTTATTATCGCTAGAGCTGTAATAATTATACTTATTACTTATATTATTATCAATATAACATGCATTATTACCCATATTATGCAGTTATTATCGATAGAACTATAATAATTATACTTATTACGCCCGATATTATCAATATAACATGCATTATTACCCATATAATGCAGTTATTATCGCTAGAGCTGCAATGATTATACTTATTACTTATATTATTATCAATATAACATGCATTATTACCCATATTATGCAGGTATTATCGCTAGAACTATAATAAATATACCTATTACTCCTATTATCATCAATATAACATGCATTAGTACCAATATTATGCAGTTATTATCGCTAGAACTGTAATAGTTATACTTATTACTTATATTATTATCAATATAACATGCATTGTTACCCATATTATGCATGTGTTATCGCTAGAACTATAATAAATATACTTATTACTTCTATTATCATCAATATAACATGCATTATTGCCCATATTATGCAGTTATTTTCGATAGAAGTATAATAAATATACTTATTACTTCTCTTATTATCAATACAACATGCACCCTTGCCATATTTTACTAGTATTATCGATAGAACTATAATAAATATACTTATTACTTTTATTATTATCAATATAACATGCATTATTACCCATATTATACAGTTATTATCGCTAGAACTGTAATAATTATACTTATTATTTATATTATTACCAATATAACATGCATTATTACCCATATTATGCAGTTATAATCGATAGATCTATAATAAATATACTTATTACTTATATTATTAGCAATATAACATGCATTATTACCCATATTATGCAGTTATTATCCATAGAACTATAATAAATATACTTATTACTTTTATTATTATCAATATAGCATGCACTATTAGCCACATTTTACTATTACTATCGATGGAACTATAATAATTATACTTATTACTCCCGATATTATCAATATAACATGCATGGTTACCCATATAATGGAGTCATTATCGCTAGAACTGTAATAATTATGCTTATTACTCATATTATTATCAATGTAACATGCATTATTACCCATATAATGCAGTTATTATCGATAGAAGTATAATAAATATACTTACTACTTTTATTATTATCAATATAACATGCACTATTAGCCATATTTTACTATTATAATCGCTAGAGCTATAATAATTATACTTATTACTCCCGATATTATCAATATAACATGCATTGTTACCCATATTATGCAGGTATTATCGATAGAACTATAATAAATATACTTGTTACTTTTATTATTATCAATATATCATGCACTATTAGCCACATTTTACTATTACTATCGATGGAACTATAATAATTATACTTATTACTCCCGATATTATCAATATAACATGCATTATTACCCATATAATGCAGTTATTATCTCTAGAACTGTAATAATTATACGTATTACTTATATTATTGTCACTATAGCATGCATTATTACCCATATTATGCAGTTATAATCGCTAGAACTGTAATAATTATACTTATTACTTATATTATTATCAATATGACATGCATTATTACCCATATTATGCAGTTATTATCGCCAGAACTATAATAGATATACTTATTACTTTTATTATCATCAATATAACATGCATTATTACCCATATTATGCAGGTATTATCGATAGAACTATAATAAATATATTTGTTACTTTTATTATTATCAATATAACATGCATTATTACCCATATTATGCAGTTATTATCGATAGAACTGTAACAAATATACTTATTACTTTTGTGATCATCAATATAACATGCATTATTACCCATATTATGCAGTTATTATCGCTAGAACTGTAATAATTATACTTATTACTTTTGTGATCATCAATATAACATGAATTATTACCCATATTATGCAGTTATTATCGATAGAACTGTAATAAATATACTTATTACTTTTATTATTATCATTATAACATGCATTATTACCCATATTATGCAGTTATTATCGCTAGAACTGTAATAATTATACTTATTACTTATATTATTACCAATATAACATGCATTATTACCCATATTGTGCAGCTATTATCGATAGAACTATAATAATTATACTTATTACGCCCGATATTATCAATATAACATGCATTATTACCCATATAATGCAGTTATTATCGCTAGAGCTGCAATAATTATACTTATTACTTATATTATTATCAATATATCATGCATTATTACCCATATTGTGCAGGTATTATCGCTAGAACTATAATAAATATACTTATTACTTCTATTATCATCAATATAACATGCATTAGTACCAATATTATGCTGTTATTATCGCTAGAGCTGTAATAATTATACTTATTACTTATATTATTATCAATATAACATGCATTATTACCCATATTATGCAGTTATTATCGATAGAACTATAATAATTATACTTATTACGCCCGATATTATCAATATAACATGCATTATTACCCATATAATGCAGTTATTATCGCTAGAGCTGCAATGATTATACTTATTACTTATATTATTATCAATATAACATGCATTATTACCCATATTATGCAGGTATTATCGCTAGAACTATAATAAATATACTTATTACTCCTATTATCATCAATATAACATGCATTAGTACCAATATTATGCAGTTATTATCGCTAGAACTGTAATAATTATACTTATTACTTATATTATTACCAATATAACATGCATTATTACCCATATTATGCAGTTATTATCGATAGGACTGTAACAAATATACTTATTACTTTTGTGATCATCAATATAACATGCATTATTACACATATTATGGAGTTACTATCCATAGAAGTATAATAAATATACTTACTACTTTTATTATTATCAATATAACTTGCACCATTAGCCATCTTTTACTATTATAATCGCTAGAGCTATAATAATTATACTTATTACTCCCGATATTATCAATATAACATGCATTATTACCCATATTATGCAGTTATTATCGATAGAACTATAATAAATATACTTATTACTTTTATTATTATGAATATAACATGCATTATTACCCATATTATGCAGTTATTATCGATAGGACTGTAACAAATATACTTATTACTTTTGTGATCATCAATATAACATGCATTATTACACATATTATGGAGTTATTATCCATAGAAGTATAATAAATATACTTACTACTTTTATTATTATCAATATAACTTGCACCATTAGCCATCTTTTACTATTATAATCGCTAGAGCTATAATAATTATACTTATTACTCCCGATATTATCAATATAACATGCATTATTACCCATATTATGCAGTTATTATCGATAGAACTATAATAAATATACTTATTACTTTTATTATTATGAATATAACATGCATTATTACCCATATTATGCAGTTATTATCGCTAGAACTGTAATAGTTATACTTATTACTTATATTATTATCAATATAACATGCATTATTACCCATATTAAGCAGTTATAATCGCTAGAACTGTAATAATTATACTTATTACTTATATTATTATCAATATGACATGCATTATTACCCATATTATGCAGTTATTATCGCTAGAACTGTAATAATTATACTTATTACTTATATTATTGTCAATATAGCATGCATTATTACCCATATTATGCAGTTATAATCGCTAGAACTGTAATAATTATACTTATTACTTATATTATTATCAATATGACATGCATTATTACCCATATAATGCAGTTATTATCGCTAGATCTATAATAAGTATACTTATTACTTTTATTATTATCAATATAACATGCACAATTAGCCATATTTTACTATTATTATCGCTAGAACTATAATAATTATACTTATTACTTATATTATTATCAATATAACATGCATTATTACCCATATAATGCAGTTATTATCGCAAGAACTGTAATAGTTATACTTATTACTTATATTATTATCAATATAACATGCATTATTACCCATATTATGCAGTTATTATCGCCAGAACTATAATAGATATACTTATTACTTTTATTATCATCAATATAACATGCATTATTACCCATATTATGCAGGTATTATCGATAGAACTATAATAAATATACTTGTTACTTTTATTATTATCAATATAACATGCATTATTACCCATATTATGCAGTTATTATCGCTAGAACTGTAATAGTTATACTTATTACTTTTATTATCATCCATATAACATGCATTATTACCCATATTATGCAGTTATTATCCATAGAACTATAATAAATATACTTATTACTTTTATTATTATCAATATAGCATGCACTATTAGCCACATTTTACTATTACTATCGATGGAACTATAATAATTATACTTATTACTCCCGATATTATCAATATAACATGCATGGTTACCCATATAATGGAGTCATTATCGCTAGAACTGTAATAATTATGCTTATTACTCATATTATTATCAATGTAACATGCATTATTACCCATATAATGCAGTTATTATCGATAGAAGTATAATAAATATACTTACTACTTTTATTATTATCAATATAACATGCACTATTAGCCATATTTTACTATTATAATCGCTAGAGCTATAATAATTATACTTATTACTCCCGATATTATCAATATAACATGCATTGTTACCCATATTATGCAGGTATTATCGATAGAACTATAATAAATATACTTGTTACTTTTATTATTATCAATATATCATGCACTATTAGCCACATTTTACTATTACTATCGATGGAACTATAATAATTATACTTATTACTCCCGATATTATCAATATAACATGCATTGTTACCCATATTATGCAGGTATTATCGATAGAACTATAATAAATATACTTATTACTTTTATTATTATGAATATAACATGCATTATTACCCATATTATGCAGTTATTATCGATAGGACTGTAACAAATATACTTATTACTTTTGTGATCATCAATATAACATGCATTATTACACATATTATGGAGTTATTATCCATAGAAGTATAATAAATATACTTACTACTTTTATTATTATCAATATAACTTGCACCATTAGCCATCTTTTACTATTATAATCGCTAGAGCTATAATAATTATACTTATTACTCCCGATATTATCAATATAACATGCATTATTACCCATATTATGCAGTTATTATCGATAGAACTATAATAAATATACTTATTACTTTTATTATTATGAATATAACATGCATTATTACCCATATTATGCAGTTATTATCGCTAGAACTGTAATAGTTATACTTATTACTTATATTATTATCAATATAACATGCATTATTACCCATATTAAGCAGTTATAATCGCTAGAACTGTAATAATTATACTTATTACTTATATTATTATCAATATGACATGCATTATTACCCATATTATGCAGTTATTATCGCTAGAACTGTAATAATTATACTTATTACTTATATTATTGTCAATATAGCATGCATTATTACCCATATTATGCAGTTATAATCGCTAGAACTGTAATAATTATACTTATTACTTATATTATTATCAATATGACATGCATTATTACCCATATAATGCAGTTATTATCGCTAGATCTATAATAAGTATACTTATTACTTTTATTATTATCAATATAACATGCACAATTAGCCATATTTTACTATTATTATCGCTAGAACTATAATAATTATACTTATTACTTATATTATTATCAATATAACATGCATTATTACCCATATAATGCAGTTATTATCGCAAGAACTGTAATAGTTATACTTATTACTTATATTATTATCAATATAACATGCATTATTACCCATATTATGCAGTTATTATCGCCAGAACTATAATAGATATACTTATTACTTTTATTATCATCAATATAACATGCATTATTACCCATATTATGCAGGTATTATCGATAGAACTATAATAAATATACTTGTTACTTTTATTATTATCAATATAACATGCATTATTACCCATATTATGCAGTTATTATCGCTAGAACTGTAATAGTTATACTTATTACTTTTATTATCATCCATATAACATGCATTATTACCCATATTATGCAGGTATTATCGATAGAACTGTAATAATTGTACTTATTACTTATATTATTACCAATATAACATGCATTATTACCCATATTATGCAGTTATTATCGATAGAACTGTAATAATTATACTTATTACTTATATTATTACCAATATAACATGCATTATTACCCATATTATGCAGTTATAATCGATAGAACTATAATAAATATACTTATTACTTATATTATTAGCAATATAACATGCATTATTACCCATATTATGCAGTTATTATCGCTAGAACTGTAATAGTTATACTTATTACTTTTATTATCATCCATATAACATGCATTATTACCCGTATTATGCAGGTATTATCGATAGAACTATAATGAATATACTTGTTACTTTTATTATTATCAATATAACATGCATTATTACCCATATTATGCAGTTATTATCGATAGAACTGTAACAAATATACTTATTACTTTTGTGATCATCAATATAACATGAATTATTACCCATATTATGCAGTTATTATCCATAGAACTATAATAAATATATTTATTACTTTTATTATTAGAAATATAACATGCATTATTACCCATATTAT
Organism: Megachile leachella; assembly: GCA_963576845.1. Lineage (NCBI taxonomy): Eukaryota > Metazoa > Arthropoda > Insecta > Hymenoptera > Megachilidae > Megachile > Megachile leachella. The sequence goes on from CAUYWW010000074.1 coordinate 138,528, forward strand.
GCAGTTATTATCGATAGAACTATAGTAAATATACTTATTACTTATATTATCATCAATATAACATGCATTATTATCGATATTATGCAGTTATTATCGATAGAACTATAATAGTTATACTTATTACTTTTATTATCATCCATATAACATGCATTATTACCCATATTATGCAGGTATTATCGATAGAACTGTAATAATTGTACTTATTACTTATATTATTACCAATATAACATGCATTATTACCCATATTATGCAGTTATTATCGATAGAACTGTAATAATTATACTTATTACTTATATTATTACCAATATAACATGCATTATTACCCATATTATGCAGTTATAATCGATAGAACTATAATAAATATACTTATTACTTATATTATTAGCAATATAACATGCATTATTACCCATATTATGCAGTTATTATCCATAGAACTATAATAAATATACTTATTACTTTTATTATTATCAATATAACATGCACTATTAGCCACATTTTACTATTACTATCGATGGAACTATAATAATTATACTTATTACTCCCGATATTTTCAATATAACATGCATGGTTGCCCATATAATGGAGTTATTATCGCTAGAACTGTAATAATTATGCTTATTACTCATATTATTATCAATATAACATGCATTATTACCCATATTATGCAGTTATTATCGCTAGAACTGTAATAGTTATACTTATTACTTATATTATTATCAATATAACATGCATTATTACCCATATAATGCAGTTATTATCGATAGAAGTATAATAAATATACTTATTACTTTTATTATTATTAATATAACATGCACTATTAGCCATATTTCACTATTATTATCGCTAGAACTATAATAATTATACTTATTACTCCCGATATTATCAATATAACATGCATTATTACCCATATAATGCAGTTATTATCGATAGAAGTATAATAAATATACTTATTACTTTTATTATTATCAATATAACACGCATTATTACCCATATTATGCAGTTATTATCGATAGAACTGTAACAAATATACTTATTACTTTTATTATTATGAATATAACATGCATTATTACCCATATTATGCAGTTATTATCGCTAGAACTGTAATAGTTATACTTATTACTTATATTATTATCAATATAACATGCATTATTACCCATATAATGCAGTTATTATCGATAGAAGTATAATAAATATACTTATTACTTTTATTATTATCAATATAACACGCATTATTACCCATATTATGCAGTTATTATCGATAGAACTGTAACAAATATACTTATTACTTTTGTGATCATCAATATAACATGCATTATTACCCATATTATGCAGTTATTATCGATAGAACTATAATAAATATACTTATTACTTTTATTATTATCAATACAACATGCACCCTTGCCATATTTTTCTAGTATTATCGCTAGAACTGTAATAATTATACTTATTACTCCCGATATTACCAATATAACATCCATTATTACCCATATAATGCAGTTATTATCGCAAGAACTGTAATAGTTATACTTATTACTTATATTATTGTCAATATAGCATGCATTGTTACCCATATTATGCAGTTATAATCGCTAGAACTGTAATAATTATAGTTATTACTTATATTATTATCAATATGACATGCATTATTACCCATATAATGCAGTTATTATCGCAAGAACTGAAATAGTTATACTTATTACTTATATTATTATCAATATAACATGCATTATTACCCATATTATGCAGTTATTATCGATAGAACTGTAACAAATATACTTATTACTTTTGTGATCATCAATATAACATGAATTATTACCCATATTATGCAGTTATTATCCATAGAACTATAATAAATATATTTATTACTTTTATTATTAGAAATATAACATGCATTATTACCCATATTATGCAGTTATTATCGATAGAACTATAGTAAATATACTTATTACTTATATTATCATCAATATAACATGCATTATTATCGATATTATGCAGTTATTATCGATAGAACTATAATAGTTATACTTATTACTTTTATTATCATCCATATAACATGCATTATTACCCATATTATGCAGGTATTATCGATAGAACTGTAATAATTGTACTTATTACTTATATTATTACCAATATAACATGCATTATTACCCATATTATGCAGTTATTATCGATAGAACTGTAATAATTATACTTATTACTTATATTATTAGCAATATAACATGCATTATTACCCATATTATGCAGTTATTATCGCTAGAACTGTAATAGTTATACTTATTACTTTTATTATCATCCATATAACATGCATTATTACCCGTATTATGCAGGTATTATCGATAGAACTATAATGAATATACTTGTTACTTTTATTATTATCAATATAACATGCATTATTACCCATATTATGCAGTTATTATCGATAGAACTGTAACAAATATACTTATTACTTTTGTGATCATCAATATAACATGAATTATTACCCATATTATGCAGTTATTATCCATAGAACTATAATAAATATATTTATTACTTTTATTATTAGAAATATAACATGCATTATTACCCATATTATGCAGTTATTATCGATAGAACTATAGTAAATATACTTATTACTTATATTATCATCAATATAACATGCATTATTATCGATATTATGCAGTTATTATCGATAGAACTATAATAGTTATACTTATTACTTTTATTATCATCCATATAACATGCATTATTACCCATATTATGCAGGTATTATCGATAGAACTGTAATAATTGTACTTATTACTTATATTATTACCAATATAACATGCATTATTACCCATATTATGCAGTTATTATCGATAGAACTGTAATAATTATACTTATTACTTATATTATTACCAATATAACATGCATTATTACCCATATTATGCAGTTATAATCGATAGAACTATAATAAATATACTTATTACTTATATTATTAGCAATATAACATGCATTATTACCCATATTATGCAGTTATTATCCATAGAACTATAATAAATATACTTATTACTTTTATTATTATCAATATAACATGCACTATTAGCCACATTTTACTATTACTATCGATGGAACTATAATAATTATACTTATTACTCCCGATATTTTCAATATAACATGCATGGTTGCCCATATAATGGAGTTATTATCGCTAGAACTGTAATAATTATGCTTATTACTCATATTATTATCAATATAACATGCATTATTACCCATATTATGCAGTTATTATCGCTAGAACTGTAATAGTTATACTTATTACTTATATTATTATCAATATAACATGCATTATTACCCATATAATGCAGTTATTATCGATAGAAGTATAATAAATATACTTATTACTTTTATTATTATTAATATAACATGCACTATTAGCCATATTTCACTATTATTATCGCTAGAACTATAATAATTATACTTATTACTCCCGATATTATCAATATAACATGCATTATTACCCATATAATGCAGTTATTATCGATAGAAGTATAATAAATATACTTATTACTTTTATTATTATCAATATAACACGCATTATTACCCATATTATGCAGTTATTATCGATAGAACTGTAACAAATATACTTATTACTTTTGTGATCATCAATATAACATGCATTATTACCCATATTATGCAGTTATTATCGATAGAACTATAATAAATATACTTATTACTTTTATTATTATGAATATAACATGCATTATTACCCATATTATGCAGTTATTATCGCTAGAACTGTAATAGTTATACTTATTACTTATATTATTATCAATATAACATGCATTATTACCCATATAATGCAGTTATTATCGATAGAAGTATAATAAATATACTTATTACTTTTATTATTATCAATATAACACGCATTATTACCCATATTATGCAGTTATTATCGATAGAACTGTAACAAATATACTTATTACTTTTGTGATCATCAATATAACATGCATTATTACCCATATTATGCAGTTATTATCGATAGAACTATAATAAATATACTTATTACTTTTATTATTATCAATACAACATGCACCCTTGCCATATTTTTCTAGTATTATCGCTAGAACTGTAATAATTATACTTATTACTCCCGATATTACCAATATAACATCCATTATTACCCATATAATGCAGTTATTATCGCAAGAACTGTAATAGTTATACTTATTACTTATATTATTGTCAATATAGCATGCATTGTTACCCATATTATGCAGTTATAATCGCTAGAACTGTAATAATTATAGTTATTACTTATATTATTATCAATATGACATGCATTATTACCCATATAATGCAGTTATTATCGCAAGAACTGAAATAGTTATACTTATTACTTATATTATTATCAATATAACATGCATTATTACCCATATTATGCAGTTATTATCGCCAGAACTATAATAGATATACTTATCACTTTTATTATCATCAATATAACATGCATTATTACCCATATTATGCGGGTATTATCGATAGAACTATAATAAATATACTTGTTACTTTTATTATTATCAATATAACATGCATTATTACCCATATAATGCAGTTATTATCGATAGAAGTATAATAAATATACTTATTACTTTTATTATTATCAATATAACATGCACTATTAGCCATATTTTACTATTACTATCGCTAGAACTATAATAATTATACTTATTACTTATATTATTATCAATATAACATGCATTATTCCCCATATTATGCAGTTATTATCGATAGAACTATAATAAATATACTTACTACTTTTATTATTATCAATATAACATGCAGTATTAGCCATATTTTACTATTACTATCGCTAGAACTTATAATAATTATACTTATTACTCCCGATATTATCAATATAACATGCATTATTACCCATATTATGCAGTTATTATCGCCAGAACTATAATAGATATACTTAATACTTTTATTATCATCAATATAACATGCATTATTACCCATATTATGCAGTTATTATCGATAGAACTGTAACAAATATACTTATTACTTTTGTGATCATCAATATAACATGCATTATTACCCATATTATGCAGGTATTATCGATAGAACTATAATAAATATACTTGTTACTTTTATTATTATCAATATAACATGCATTATTACCCATATTATGCAGTTATTATCGATAGAAATGTAACAAATATACTTATTACTTTTGTGATCATCAATATAACATGCATTATTACCCATATTATGCAGTTATAATCGCTAGAACTGTAATAATTATACTCATTACTTATATTATTATCAATATAACATGCATTATTACCCATATAATGCAGTTATTATCGATAGAACTATAATAAATATACTTACTACTTTTATTATTATCAATATAACATGCACTATTAGCCATATTTTACTATTACTATCGCTAGAACTATAATAATAATACTTATTACTCCCGATATTATCAATATAACATGCATTATTACCCATATAATGCAGTTATTATCGCTAGAGCTGCAATAATTATACTTATTACATATATCATTACCAATATAACATGCATTATTACCCATATTATGCAGTTATAATCGATAGAACTGTAATAAATAAACTTATTACTTTTATTATTATCAATATAACATGCATTATTACCCATATTATGCAGTTATTATCCCTAGAACTGTAATAATTATACTTATTACTTATATTATTACCAATATGACACGCATTATTACCCATATTATGCAGTTATAATCGATAGAACTATAATAAATATACTTATTACTTATATTATTAGCAATATAACATGCATTATTACCCATATTATGAAGTTATTATCGCCAGAACTATAATAAATATCCTTATTACTTTTGTGATCATCAATATGACATGCATTATTACCCATATAATGCAGTTATTATCGCTAGATCTATAATAAGTATACTTATTACTTTTATTATTATCAATATAATATGCACAATTAGCCATATTTTACTATTATTATCGCTAGAACTATAATAATTATACTTATTACTTATATTTTTATCAATATAACATGCATTATTACCCATATAATGCAGTTATTATCGATAGAAGTATAATAAATATACTTATTACTTATATTATTATCAATATAACATGCATTATTACCCATATTATGCAGTTATTATCGCCAGAACTATAATAGATATACTTATTACTTATATCATTACCAATATAACATGCATTATTACCCATATTAGGCAGTTATAATCGATAGAACCATGATAAATAAACTTATTACTTTTATTATTATCAATATAACATGCATTATTACCCATATTATGCAGTTATTATCCCTAGAACTGTAATAATTATACTTATTACTTTTGTGATCATCAATATGACATGCATTACTACCCGTATAATGCAGTTATTATCGCTAGATCTATAATAAGTATACTTATTACTTTTATTATTATCAATATAATATGCACAATTAGCCATATTTTACTATTATTATCGCTAGAACTATAATAATTATACTTATTACTTATATTTTTATCAATATAACATGCATTATTACCCATATAATGCAGTTATTATCGATAGAAGTATAGTAAATATACTTATTACTTTTATTATTATCAATACAACATGCACCCTTGCCATATTTGCTAGTATTATCGCTAGAACTGTAATAATTATACTTATTACTCCCGATATTACCAATATAACATCCATTATTACCCATATAATGCAGTTATTATCGCAGGAACTGTAATAGTTATACTTATTACTTATATTATTGTCAATATAGCATGCATTATTACCCATATTATGCAGTTATAATCGCTAGAACTGTAATAATTATAGTTATTACTTATATTATTATCAATATGACATGCATTATTACCCATATAATGCAGTTATTATCGCTAGATCTATAATAAGTATACTTATTACTTTTATTATTATCAATATAATATGCACAATTAGCCATATTTTACTATTATTATCGCTAGAACTATAATAATTATACTTATTACTTATATTCTTATCAATATAACATCCATTATTACCCATATAATGCAGTTATTATCGCAAGAACTGTAATAGTTATACTTGATACTTATATTATTATCAATATAACATGCATTATTACCCATATTATGCAGTTATTATCGCCAGAACTATAATAGATATACTTAATACTTTTATTATCATCAATATAACATGCATTATTGCCCATATTATGCAGTTATTATCGATAGAACTGTAACAAATATACTTATTACTTTTGTGATCATCAATATAACATGCATTATTACACATATTATGCAGTTATTATCGCTAGAACTGTAATAATTATACTTATTACTTATATTATTATCAATATAACATGCATTATTACCCGTATTATGCAGTTATTATCGATAGAACTATAATAAATATACTTATTACTTTTATTATTATCAATATAACTTGCACTATTAGCCATATTTTACTATTACTATCGCAAGAACTATAATAATTATACTTATTACTTATATTATTATCAATATAACATGCATTATTCCCCATATTATGCAGTTATTATCGATAGAACTATAATAAATATACTTACTACTTTTATTATTATCAATATAACATGCACTATTAGCCATATTTTACTATTACTATCGCTAGAACTATAATAATTATACTTATTACTCCCGATATTATCAATATAACATGCATTATTACCCATATAATGCAGTTATTATCGCTAGAGCTGCAATAATTATACTTATTACTTATATCATTACCAATATAACATGCATTATTACCCATATTATGCAGTTATAATCGCTAGAACTATAATAAATAAACTTATTACTTTTATTATTATCAATATAACATGCATTATTACCCATATTATGCAGTTATTATCCCTAGAACTGTAATAATTATACTTATTACTTATATTATTACCAATATGACATGCATTATTACCCATATTATGCAGTTATAATCGATAGAACTATAATAAATATACTTATTACTTATATTATTAGCAATATAACATGCATTATTACCCATATAATGCAGTTATTATCGATAGAAGTATAATAAATATACTTATTACTTTTATTATTATCAATATAATATGCACAATTAGCCATATTTTACTATTATTATCGCTAGAACTATAATAATTATACTTATTACTTATATTTTTATCAATATAACATGCATTATTACCCATATAATGCAGTTATTATCGATAGAAGTATAGTAAATATACTTATTACTTTTATTATTATCAATACAACATGCACCCTTGCCATATTTGCTAGTATTATCGCTAGAACTGTAATAATTATACTTATTACTCCCGATATTACCAATATAACATCCATTATTACCCATATAATGCAGTTATTATCGCAGGAACTGTAATAGTTATACTTATTACTTATATTATTGTCAATATAGCATGCATTATTACCCATATTATGCAGTTATAATCGCTAGAACTGTAATAATTATAGTTATTACTTATATTATTATCAATATGACATGCATTATTACCCATATAATGCAGTTATTATCGCTAGATCTATAATAAGTATACTTATTACTTTTATTATTATCAATATAACATGCACAATTAGCCATATTTTACTATTATTATCGCTAGAACTATAATAATTATACTTATTACTTATATTATTATCAATATAACATGCATTATTACCCATATAATGCAGTTATTATCGATAGAAGTATAATAAGTATACTTATTACTTTTATTATTACCAATACAACATGCACCCTTGCCATATTTTACTAGTATTATCGCTAGAACTATAATAATTATACTTATTACTCCCGATATTAATAATATAACATCCATTATTACCCATATAATGCAGTTATTATCGCAAGAACTGTAATAGTTATACTTATTACTTATATTATTATCAATATAACATGCATTATTACCCATATTATGCAGTTATTATCGCCAGAACAATAATAGATATACTTATTACTTTTATTATCATCAATATAACATGCATTATTACCCATATTATGCAGGTATTATCGATAGAACTATAATAAATATACTTGTTACTTTTATTATTATCAATATAACATGCATTATTACCCATATTATGCAGTTATTATCGATAGAACTGTAACAAATATACTTATTACTTATATTGTTAGCAATATAACATGCATTATTACCCATATTATGCAGTTATTATCGATAGAACTATAATAAATATACTTATTACTTTTATTATTATCAATATAACATGCACTATTAGCCATATTTTACTATTACTATCGCTAGAACTATAATAATTATACTTATTACTTATATTATTATCAATATAACATGCATTATTCCCCATATTATGCAGTTATTATCGATAGAACTATAATAAATATACTTACTACTTTTATTATTATCAATATAACATGCACTATTAGCCATATTTTACTATTACCATCGCTAGAACTATAATAATTATACTTATTACTCCCGATATTATCAACATAACATGCATTATTACCCATATAATGCAGTTATTATCGCTAGAGCTGTAATAATTATACTTATTACTTATATGATTATCAATATAACATCCATTATTACCCATATAATGCAGTTATTATCGCAAGAACTGTAATAGTTATACTTATTACTTATATTATTATCAATATAACATGCATTATTACCCATATTATGCAGTTATTATCGCCAGAACTATAATAGATATACTTATTACTTTTATTATCATCAATATAACATGCATTATTACCCATATTATGCAGGTATTATCGATAGAACTATGATAAATATACTTGTTGCTTTTATTATTATCAATATAACATGCATTATTACCCATATTATGCAGTTATTATCGCTAGAACTGTAATAATTATACTTATTACTTATATTATTACCAATATAACATGCATTATTACCCATATTATGCAGTTATAATCGATAGAACTATAATAAGTATACTTATTACTTTTATTATTATCAATATAACATGCACTATTAGCCATATTTTACTATTATTATCGCTAGAACTATAATAATTATACTTATTACTTATATTTTTATCAATATAACATGCATTATTACCCATATAATGCAGTTATTATCGATTGAAGTATAATAAATATACTTATTACTTTTATTATTATCAATACAACATGCACCCTTGTCATATTTTACTAGTATTATCGCTAGAACTGTAATAATTATACTTATTACTCCCGATATTACCAATATAACATCCATTATTACCCATATAATGCAGTTATTATCGCAAGAACTGTAATAGTTATACTTATTACTTATATTATTATCAATATAACATGCATTATTACCCATATTATGCAGTTATTATCGCCAGAACTATAATAGGTATACTTATTACTTTTATTATCATCAATATAACATGCATTATTACCCATATTATGCAGGTATTATCGATAGAACTATAATAAATATACTTGTTACTTTTATTATTATCAATATAACATGCATTATTACCCATATAATGCAGTTATTATCGATAGAAGTATAATAAATATACTTATTACTTTTATTATTATCAATACAACATGCACCCTTGCCATATTTTACTAGTATTATCGCTAGAACTGTAATAATTATACTTATTACTCCCGATATTACCAATATAACATCCATTATTACCCATATAATGCAGTTATTATCGCAAGAACTGTAATAGTTATACTTATTACTTATATTATTATCAATATTACATGCATTATTACCCGTATTATGCAGTTATTATCGCCAGAACTATAATAGATATACTTAATACTTTTATTATCATCAATATAACATGCATTATTACCCATATTATGCAGTTATTATCGATAGAACTGTAACAAATATACTCATTACTTTTGTGATCATCAATATAACATGCATTATTACCCATATTATGCAGTTATAATCGATAGAACTATAATAAATATACTTATTACTTATATTAATAGCAATATAACATGCATTATTACCCATATTATGCAGTTATTATCGATAGAACTATAATAAATATACTTATTACTTTTATTATTATCAATATAATATGCACAATTAGCCATATTTTACTATTATTATCGCTAGAACTATAATAATTATACTTATTACTTATATTTTTATCAATATAACATGCATTATTACCCATATAATGCAGTTATTATCGATAGAAGTATAGTAAATATACTTATTACTTTTATTATTATCAATACAACATGCACCCTTGCCATATTTTACTAGTATTATCGCTAGAACTGTAATAATTATACTTATTACTCCCGATATTACCAATATAACATCCATTATTACCCATATAATGCAGTTATTATCGCAGGAACTGTAATAGTTATACTTATTACTTATATTATTGTCAATATAGCATGCATTATTACCCATATTATGCAGTTATAATCGCTAGAACTGTAATAATTATAGTTATTACTTATATTATTATCAATATGACATGCATTATTACCCATATAATGCAGTTATTATCGCTAGATCTATAATAAGTATACTTATTACTTTTATTATTATCAATATAACATGCACAATTAGCCATATTTTACTATTATTATCGCTAGAACTATAATAATTATACTTATTACTTATATTTTTATCAATATAACATGCATTACTACCCATATAATGCAGTTATTATCGATAGAAGTATAGTAAATATACTTATTACTTATATTATTATCAATACAACATGCACCCTTGCCATATTTTACTAGTATTATCGCTAGAACTGTAATAATTATACTTATTACTCCCGATATTAATAATATAACATCCACTATTACCCATATAATGCAGTTATTATCGCAAGAACTGTAATAGTTATACTTACTACTTATATTATTAGCAATATAACATGCATTATTACCAATATTATGCAGTTATTATCGCCAGAACTATAATAGATATACTTATTACTTTTATTATCATCAATATAACATGCATTATTACCCATATTATGCAGGTATTATCGATAGAACTATGATAAATATACTTGTTACTTTTATTATTATCAATATAACATGCATTATTACCCATATTATGCAGTTATTATCGCTAGAACTGTAATAATTATACTTATTACTTATATTATTATCAATATGACATGCATTATTACCCATATTATGCAGTTATAATCGATAGAACTATAATAAATATACTTATTACTTATATTATTAGCAATATAACATGCATTCTTACCCATATTATGAAGTTATTATCGCCAGAACCATAATAAATATACTTATTACTTTTGTGATCATCAATATGACATGCATTATTACCCATATAATGCAGTTATTATCGCTAGATCTATAATAAGTATACTTATTACTTTTATTATTATCAATATAACATGCACAATTAGCCATATTTTACTATTATTATCGCTAGAACTATAACAATTATACTTATTACATTTATTATCATCAATATAACATGCATTATTACCCATATTATGCAGGTATTATCGATAGAACTATGATAAATATACTTGTTACTTTTGTTATTATCAATATAACATGCATTATTACCCATATTATGCAGTTATTATCGCTAGAACTGTAATAATTATACTTATTACTTATATTATTATCAATATAACATGCATTATTACCCATATTATGCAGTTATAATCGATAGAACTATAATAAGTATACTTATTACTTTTATTATTATCAATATAACATGCACTATTATCCATATTTTACTATTACTATCGCTAGAACTATTTTAATTATACCTATTACTTATATTATTATCAATATAACATGCATTATTACCCATATTATGCAGTTATTATCGATAGAACTATAATAAATATACTTACTACTTTTATTATTATCAATATAACATGCACTATTAGCCATATTTTACTATTACTATCGCTAGAACTATAATAATTATACTTATTACTCCCGATATAATCAATATAACATGCATTATTACCCATATAATGCAGTTATTATCGCTAGAGATGTAATAATTATACTTATTACTTATATGATTATCAATATAACATGCATTATTACCCATATAATGCAGTTATTATCGCTAGAGCTGCAATAACTATACTTATTACTTATATCATTACCAATATAACATGCATTATTACCCATATTATGCAGTTATAATCGATAGAACTATTATAAATAAACTTATTACTTTTATTATTATCAATATAACATGCATTATTACCCATATTATGCAGTTATTATCCCTAGAACTGTAATAATTATACTTATTACTTATATTATTACCAATATGACACGCATTATTACCCATATTATGCAGTTATAATCGATAGAACTATAATAAATATACTTATTACTTATATTATTAGCAATATAACATGCATTCTTACCCATATTATGAAGTTATTATCGCCAGAACTATAATAAATATACTTATTACTTTTGTGATCATCAATATGACATGCATTATTACCCATATAATGCAGTTATTATCGCTAGATCTATAATAAGTATACTTATTACTTTTATTATTATCAATATAACATGCACAATTAGCCATATTTTACTATTATTATCGCTAGAACTATAATAATTATACTTATTACTTATATTTTTATCAATATAACATGCATTATTACCCATATAATGCAGTTATTATCGATAGAAGTATAGTAAATATACTTATTACTTTTATTATTATCAATACAACATGCACCCTTGCCATATTTTACTAGTATTATCGCTAGAACTATAATAATTATACTTATTACACCCGATATTAATAATATAACATCCATTATTACCCATATTATGCAGTTATTATCGCTAGAACTGTAACAATTATACTTATTACTTATATTATTATCAATATAACATGCATTATTACCCATATTATGCAGTTATAATCGATAGAACTATAATAAATATACTTATTACTTATATTTTTATCAATATAACATGCATTATTACCCATATAATGCAGTTATTATCGATAGAAGTATAGTAAATATACTTATTACTTTTATTATTATCAATACAACATGCACCCTTGCCATATTTGCTAGTATTATCGCTAGAACTGTAATAATTATACTTATTACTCCCGATATTACCAATATAACATCCATTATTACCCATATAATGCAGTTATTATCGCAGGAACTGTAATAGTTATACTTATTACTTATATTATTGTCAATATAGCATGCATTATTACCCATATTATGCAGTTATAATCGCTAGAACTGTAATAATTATAGTTATTACTTATATTATTATCAATATGACATGCATTATTACCCATATAATGCAGTTATTATCGCTAGATCTATAATAAGTATACTTATTACTTTTATTATTATCAATATAACATGCACAATTAGCCATATTTTACTATTATTATCGCTAGAACTATAATAATTATACTTATTACTTATATTATTATCAATATAACATGCATTATTACCCATATAATGCAGTTATTATCGATAGAAGTATAATAAGTATACTTATTACTTTTATTATTACCAATACAACATGCACCCTTGCCATATTTTACTAGTATTATCGCTAGAACTATAATAATTATACTTATTACTCCCGATATTAATAATATAACATCCATTATTACCCATATAATGCAGTTATTATCGCAAGAACTGTAATAGTTATACTTATTACTTATATTATTATCAATATAACATGCATTATTACCCATATTATGCAGTTATTATCGCCAGAACAATAATAGATATACTTATTACTTTTATTATCATCAATATAACATGCATTATTAACCATATTATGCAGGTATTATCGATAGAACTATAATAAATATACTTGTTACTTTTATTATTATCAATATAACATGCATTATTACCCATATTATGCAGTTATTATCGATAGAACTGTGACAAATATACTTATTACTTATATTGTTAGCAATATAACATGCATTATTACCCATATTATGCAGTTATTATCGATAGAACTATAATAAATATACTTATTACTTTTATTATTATCAATATAACATGCACTATTAGCCATATTTTACTATTACTATCGCTAGAACTATAATAATTATACTTATTACTTATATTATTATCAATATAACATGCATTATTCCCCATATTATGCAGTTATTATCGATAGAACTATAATAAATATACTTACTACTTTTATTATTATCAATATAACATGCACTATTAGCCATATTTTACTATTACCATCGCTAGAACTATAATAATTATACTTATTACTCCCGATATTATCAACATAACATGCATTATTACCCATATAATGCAGTTATTATCGCTAGAGCTGTAATAATTATACTTATTACTTATATGATTATCAATATAACATCCATTATTACCCATATAATGCAGTTATTATCGCAAGAACTGTAATAGTTATACTTATTACTTATATTATTATCAATATAACATGCATTATTACCCATATTATGCAGTTATTATCGCCAGAACTATAATAGATATACTTATTACTTTTATTATCATCAATATAACATGCATTATTACCCATATTATGCAGGTATTATCGATAGAACTATGATAAATATACTTGTTGCTTTTATTATTATCAATATAACATGCATTATTACCCATATTATGCAGTTATTATCGCTAGAACTGTAATAATTATACTTATTACTTATATTATTACCAATATAACATGCATTATTACCCATATTATGCAGTTATAATCGATAGAACTATAATAAGTATACTTATTACTTTTATTATTATCAATATAACATGCACTATTAGCCATATTTTACTATTATTATCGCTAGAACTATAATAATTATACTTATTACTTATATTTTTATCAATATAACATGCATTATTACCCATATAATGCAGTTATTATCGATTGAAGTATAATAAATATACTTATTACTTTTATTATTATCAATACAACATGTACCCTTGTCATATTTTACTAGTATTATCGCTAGAACTGTAATAATTATACTTATTACTCCCGATATTACCAATATAACATCCATTATTACCCATATAATGCAGTTATTATCGCAAGAACTGTAATAGTTATACTTATTACTTATATTATTATCAATATAACATGCATTATTACCCATATTATGCAGTTATTATCGCCAGAACTATAATAGGTATACTTATTACTTTTATTATCATCAATATAACATGCATTATTACCCATATTATGCAGGTATTATCGATAGAACTATAATAAATATACTTGTTACTTTTATTATTATCAATATAACATGCATTATTACCCATATAATGCAGTTATTATCGATAGAAGTATAATAAATATACTTATTACTTTTATTATTATCAATACAACATGCACCCTTGCCATATTTTACTAGTATTATCGCTAGAACTGTAATAATTATACTTATTACTCCCGATATTACCAATATAACATCCATTATTACCCATATAATGCAGTTATTATCGCAAGAACTGTAATAGTTATACTTATTACTTATATTATTATCAATATTACATGCATTATTACCCGTATTATGCAGTTATTATCGCCAGAACTATAATAGATATACTTAATACTTTTATTATCATCAATATAACATGCATTATTACCCATATTATGCAGTTATTATCGATAGAACTGTAACAAATATACTCATTACTTTTGTGATCATCAATATAACATGCATTATTACCCATATTATGCAGTTATTATCGCTAGAACTGTAATAATTATACTTATTACTTTTATTATTATCAATATAACATGCATTATTACCCATATTATGCAGTTATAATCGATAGAACTATAATAAATATACTTATTACTTATATTAATAGCAATATAACATGCATTATTACCCATATTATGCAGTTATTATCGATAGAACTATAATAAATATACTTATTACTTTTATTATTATCAATATAATATGCACAATTAGCCATATTTTACTATTATTATCGCTAGAACTATAATAATTATACTTATTACTTATATTTTTATCAATATAACATGCATTATTACCCATATAATGCAGTTATTATCGATAGAAGTATAGTAAATATACTTATTACTTTTATTATTATCAATACAACATGCACCCTTGCCATATTTTACTAGTATTATCGCTAGAACTGTAATAATTATACTTATTACTCCCGATATTAATAATATAACATCCACTATTACCCATATAATGCAGTTATTATCGCAAGAACTGTAATAGTTATACTTACTACTTATATTATTAGCAATATAACATGCATTATTACCCATATTATGCAGTTATTATCGCCAGAACTATAATAGATATACTTATTACTTTTATTATCATCAATATAACATGCATTATTACCCATATTATGCAGGTATTATCGATAGAACTATGATAAATATACTTGTTACTTTTATTATTATCAATATAACATGCATTATTACCCATATTATGCAGTTATTATCGCTAGAACTGTAATAATTATACTTATTACTTATATTATTATCAATATGACATGCATTATTACCCATATTATGCAGTTATAATCGATAGAACTATAATAAATATACTTATTACTTATATTATTAGCAATATAACATGCATTCTTACCCATATTATGAAGTTATTATCGCCAGAACTATAATAAATATACTTATTACTTTTGTGATCATCAATATGACATGCATTATTACCCATATAATGCAGTTATTATCGCTAGATCTATAATAAGTATACTTATTACTTTTATTATTATCAATATAACATGCACAATTAGCCATATTTTACTATTATTATCGCTAGAACTATAACAATTATACTTATTACATTTATTATCATCAATATAACATGCATTATTACCCATATTATGCAGGTATTATCGATAGAACTATGATAAATATACTTGTTACTTTTGTTATTATCAATATAACATGCATTATTACCCATATTATGCAGTTATTATCGCTAGAACTGTAATAATTATACTTATTACTTATATTATTATCAATATAACATGCATTATTACCCATATTATGCAGTTATAATCGATAGAACTATAATAAGTATACTTATTACTTTTATTATTATCAATATAACATGCACTATTATCCATATTTTACTATTACTATCGCTAGAACTATTTTAATTATACCTATTACTTATATTATTATCAATATAACATGCATTATTACCCATATTATGCAGTTATTATCGATAGAACTATAATAAATATACTTACTACTTTTATTATTATCAATATAACATGCACTATTAGCCATATTTTACTATTACTATCGCTAGAACTATAATAATTATACTTATTACTCCCGATATAATCAATATAACATGCATTATTACCCATATAATGCAGTTATTATCGCTAGAGATGTAATAATTATACTTATTACTTATATGATTATCAATATAACATGCATTATTACCCATATAATGCAGTTATTATCGCTAGAGCTGCAATAACTATACTTATTACTTATATCATTACCAATATAACATGCATTATTACCCATATTATGCAGTTATAATCGATAGAACTATTATAAATAAACTTATTACTTTTATTATTATCAATATAACATGCATTATTACCCATATTATGCAGTTATTATCCCTAGAACTGTAATAATTATACTTATTACTTATATTATTACCAATATGACACGCATTATTACCCATATTATGCAGTTATAATCGATAGAACTATAATAAATATACTTATTACTTATATTATTAGCAATATAACATGCATTCTTACCCATATTATGAAGTTATTATCGCCAGAACTATAATAAATATACTTATTACTTTTGTGATCATCAATATGACATGCATTATTACCCATATAATGCAGTTATTATCGCTAGATCTATAATAAGTATACTTATTACTTTTATTATTATCAATATAACATGCACAATTAGCCATATTTTACTATTATTATCGCTAGAACTATAATAATTATACTTATTACTTATATTTTTATCAATATAACATGCATTATTACCCATATAATGCAGTTATTATCGATAGAAGTATAGTAAATATACTTATTACTTTTATTATTATCAATACAACATGCACCCTTGCCATATTTTACTAGTATTATCGCTAGAACTATAATAATTATACTCATTACACCCGATATTAATAATATAACATCCATTATTACCCATATTATGCAGTTATTATCGCTAGAACTGTAACAATTATACTTATTACTTATATTATTATCAATATAACATGCATTATTACCCATATTATGCAGTTATAATCGATAGAACTATAATAAATATACTTATTACTTATATTTTTATCAATATAACATGCATTATTACCCATATAATGCAGTTATTATCGATAGAAGTATAGTAAATATACTTATTACTTTTATTATTATCAATACAACATGCACCCTTGCCATATTTTACTAGTATTATCGCTAGAACTGTAATAATTATACTTATTACTCCCGATATTACCAATATAACATCCATTATTACCCATATAATGCAGTTATTATCGCAGGAACTGTAATAGTTATACTTATTACTAATATTATTGTCAATATAGCATGCATTATTACCCATATTATGCAGTTATAATCGCTAGAACTGTAATAATTATAGTTATTACTTATATTATTATCAATATGACATGCATTATTACCCATATAATGCAGTTATTATCGCTAGATCTATAATAAGTATACTTATTACTTTTATTATTATCAATATAACATGCACAATTAGCCATATTTTACTATTATTATCGCTAGAACTATAACAATTATACTTATTACTTATATTTTTATCAATATAACATGCATTATTACCCATATAATGCAGTTATTATCGATAGAAGTATAGTAAATATACTTATTACTTTTATTATTATCAATACAACATGCACCCTTGCCATATTTTACTAGTATTATCGCTAGAACTGTAATAATTATACTTATTACTCCCGATATTAATAATATAACATCCATTATTACCCATATAATGCAGTTATTATCGCAAGAACTGTAATAGTTATACTTATTACTTATATTATTATCAATATAACATGCATTATTACCCATATTATGCAGTTATTATCGCCAGAACTATAATGGATATACTTAATACTTTTATTATCATCAATATAACATGCATTATTACCCATATTATGCAGTTATTATCGATAGAACTGTAACAAATATACTTATTACTTTTGTGATCATCAATATAACATGCATTATTACCCATATTATGCAGTTATTATCGCTAGAACTGTAATAATTATACTTATTACTTATATTATTATCAATATAACATGCATTATTACCCATATTATGCAGTTATAATCGATAGAACTATAATAAATATACTTATTACTTATATTAATAGCAATATAACATGCATTATTACCCATATTATGCAGTTATTATCGCTAGAGCTGCAATAATTATACTTATTATTTATATTATTACCAATATAACATGCATTATTACCCATATTATGCAGTTATAATCGATAGATCTATAATAAATATACTTATTACTTATATTATTAGCAATATAACATGCATTATTACCCATATTATGCAGTTATTATCCATAGAACTATAATAAATATACTTATTACTTTTATTATTATCAATATAGCATGCACTATTAGCCACATTTTGCAGTTATTATCGATAGAACTGTAACATATATACTTATTACTTTTGTGATCATCAATATAACATGCATTATTACCCATATTATGCAGTTATTATAGATAGAACTATAATAAATATACTTATTACTTTTATTATTATCAATATAACATGCATTATTACCCATATTATGCAGTTATTATCGCTAGAACTGTAATAGTTATACTTATTACTTTTATTATCATCCATATAACATGCGTTATTACCCATATTATGCAGGTATTATCGATAGAACTATAATAAATATACTTGTTACTTTTATTATTATCAATATAACATGCATTATTACCCATATTATGCAGTTATTATCGATAGAACTGTAACAAATATACTTATTACTTTTGTGATCATCAATATAACATGAATTATTACCCATATTATGCAGTTATTATCGATAGAACTATAATAAATATACTTATTACTTTTATTATTATCAATATAACATGCATTATTACCCATATTATACAGTTATTATCGCTAGAACTGTAATAATTATACTTATTACTTATATTATTACCAATATAACATGCATTATTACCCATATTATGCAGTTATAATCGATAGAACTATAATAAATATACTTATTACTTATATTATTATCAATATAACATGCATTATTACCCATATTATACAGTTATTATCGCTAGAAATGTAATAATTATACTTATTACTTATATTATTACCAATATAACATGCATTATAACCCATATTATGCAGTTATTATCGATAGAACTATAATAGTTATACTTATTACGCCCGATATTATCAATATAACATGCATTATTACCCATGTAATGCAGTTATTATCGCTAGAAATGTAATAGTTATACTTATTACTTATATTATTATCAATATAACATGCACTATTAGCCATATTTCACTATTATAATCGCTAGAGCTATAATAATTATACTTATTACTCCCGATATTATCAATATAACATGCATTGTTACCCATATAATGGAGTTATTATCGATAGAAGTATAATAAATATACTTATTACTTCTATTATCATCAATATAACATGCATTATTACCCATATTATGCAGTTATTATCGATAGAACTATAATAATTATACTTATTACTCCCGATATTATCAATATAACATGCATTATTAGCCATATTTTACTATTACT
Organism: Megachile leachella; assembly: GCA_963576845.1. Taxonomy (NCBI): domain Eukaryota; kingdom Metazoa; phylum Arthropoda; class Insecta; order Hymenoptera; family Megachilidae; genus Megachile; species Megachile leachella. The sequence goes on from CAUYWW010000074.1 coordinate 160,429, forward strand.
ATCGCTAGAACTATAATAATTATACTTATTACTCCCGATATTATCAATATAACATGCATTATTACCCATATAATGCAGTTATTATCGCTAGAGCTGCAATAATTATACTTATTACTTATATTATTAGCAATATAACGTGCATTATTACCCATACTATGCAGTTATTATCGCTAGAACTGTAACAAATATACTTATTACTTTTGTGATCATCAATATAACATGAATTATTACCCATATTATGCAGTTATTATCGATAGAACTATAATAAATATACTTATTACTTTTATTATTATCAATATAACATGCATTATTACCCATATTATGCAGTTATTATCGCTAGAGCTGTAATAATTATACTTATTACTTATATTATTATCAATATAACATGCATTATTACCCATATTATGCAGTTATTATCGATAGAACTATAATAATTATACTTATTACTCCCGATATTATCAATATAACATGCATTATTAGCCATATTTTACTATTACTATCGCTAGAACTACAATAATTATACTTATTAGTCCCGATATTATCAATGTAACATGCATTATTACCCATATAATGCAGTTATTATCGCTAGAGCTGCAATAATTATACTTATTACTTATATTATTAGCAATATAACGTGCATTATTACCCATATTATGCAGTTATTATCGCTAGAACTGTAACAAATATACTTATTACTTTTGTGATCATCAATATAACATGCATTATTACCCATATAATGCAGTTATTATCGCTAGAGCTGCAATAATTATACTTATTACTTATATTATTAGCAATATAACGTGCATTATTACCCATATTATGCAGTTATTATCGCTAGAACTGTAACAAATATACTTATTACTTTTGTGATCATCAATATAACATGAATTATTACCCATATTATGCAGTTATTATCGATAGAACTATAATAAATATACTTATTACTTTTATTATTATCAATATAACATGCATTATTACCCATATTATACAGTTATTATCGCTAGAACTGTAATACTTATACTTATTACTTATATTATTACCAATATAACATGCATTATTACCCATATTATGCAGTTATAATCGATAGAACTATAATAAATATACTTATTACGCCCGATATTATCAATATAACATGCATTATTACCCATGTAATGCAGTTATTATCGCTAGAGCTGCAATAATTATACTTATTACTTATATTATTATCAATATAACATGCATTATTACCCATATTATGCAGGTATTATCGCTAGAACTATAATAAATATACTTATTACTTCTATTATCATCAATATAACATGCATTAGTACCAATATTATGCAGTTATTATCGATAGAACTATAGCAAATATACTTATTACTTATATTATCATCAATATAACATGCATTATTATCGATATTATGCAGTTATTATCGATAGAACTATAATAAATATACTTATTACTTTTATTATTATCAATATAACATGCATTATTACCGATATAATGTAGGTATTTTCGATAGAAGTATAATAAATATACTTATTACTTCTCTTATTATCAATAGAACATGCACCCTTGCCATATTTTACTAGTATTACCCCTAGAACTATAATAATTATACTTATTACTCCCGATATTACCAATATAACATCCATTATTACCCATGTAATGCAGTTATTATCGCTAGAAATGTAATAGTTATACTTATTACTTATATTATTATCAATATAACATGCACTATTAGCCATATTTCACTATTATAATCGGTAGAGCTATAATAATTATACTTATTACTCCCGATATTATCAATATAACATGCATTGTTACCCATATAATGGAGTTATTATCGATAGAAGTATAATAAATATACTTATTACTTCTATTATCATCAATATAACATGCATTATTACCCATATTATGCAGTTATTATCGATAGAACTATAATAATTATACTTATTACTCCCGATATTATCAATATAACATGCATTATTAGCCATATTTTACTATTACTATCGCTAGAACTATAATAATTATACTTATTACTCCCGATATTATCAATATAACATGCATTATTACCCATATAATGCAGTTATTATCGCTAGAGCTGCAATAATTATACTTATTACTTATATTATTATCAATATAACAAGCATTATTACCCATATTATGCAGGTATTATCGATAGAACTATGATAAATATACTTGTTACTTTTATTATTATCAATATAACATGCATTATTACCCATATTATGCAGTTATTATCGCTAGAACTGTAATAATTATACTTATTACTTATATTATTATCAATATAACATGCATTATTACCCATATTATGCAGTTATAATCGATAGAACTATAATAAGTATACTTATTACTTTTATTATTATCAATATAACATGCACTATTAGCCATATTTTACTATTACTATCGCTAGAACTATAATAATTATACTTATTACTTCTATTATCATCAATATAACATGCATTATTACCCATATTATGCAGTTATTATCGATAGAACTATAATAATTATACTTATTACTCCCGATATTATCAATATAACATGCATTATTAGCCATATTTTACTATTACTATCGCTAGAACTATAATAATTATACTTATTACTCCCGATATTATCAATATAACATGCATTATTACCCATATAATGCAGTTATTATCGCTAGAGCTGCAATAATTATACTTATTACTTATATTATTATCAATATAACAAGCATTATTACCCATATTATGCAGGTATTATCGATAGAACTATGATAAATATACTTGTTACTTTTATTATTATCAATATAACATGCATTATTACCCATATTATGCAGTTATTATCGCTAGAACTGTAATAATTATACTTATTACTTATATTATTATCAATATAACATGCATTATTACCCATATTATGCAGTTATAATCGATAGAACTATAATAAGTATACTTATTACTTTTATTATTATCAATATAACATGCACTATTAGCCATATTTTACTATTACTATCGCTAGAACTATAATAATTATACTTATTACTTATATTATTATCAATATAACATGCATTATTACCCATATTATGCAGTTATTATCGATAGAACTATAATAAATATACTTACTACTTTTATTATTATCAATATAACATGCACTATTAGCCATATTTTACTATTACTATCGCTAGAACTATAATAATTATACTTATTACTTATATTTTTATCAATATAACATGCATTATTACCCATATAATGCAGTTATTATCGATAGAAGTATAGTAAATATACTTATTACTTTTATTATTATCAATACAACATGCACCCTTGCCATATTTTACTAGTATTATCGCTAGAACTATAATAATTATACTTATTACTCCCGATATTACCAATATAACATCCATTATTACCCATATAATGCAGTTATTATCGCAGGAACTGTAATAGTTATACTTATTACTTATATTATTGTCAATATAGCATGCATTATTACCCATATTATGCAGTTATAATCGCTAGAACTGTAATAATTATACATATTACTTATATTATTATCAATATAACATGCATTATTACCCATATTATGCAGTTATAATCGATAGAACTATAATAAATATACTTATTACTTATATTATTAGCAATATAACATGCATTATTACCCATATTATGCAGTTATTATCGATAGAACTATAATAAATATACTTATTACTTTTATTATTATCAATATAACATGCACTATTAGCCATATTTTAGTATTACTATCGCTAGAACTATAATAATTATACTTATTACTTATATTATTATCAATATAACATGCATTATTCCCCATATTATGCAGTTATTATCGATAGAACTATAATAAATATACTTACTACTTTTATTATTATCAATATAACATGCACTATTAGCCATATTTTACTATTACCATCGCTAGAACTATAATAATTATACTTATTACTCCCGATATTATCAATATAACATGCATTATTACCCATATAATGCAGTTATTATCGCTAGAGATGTAATAATTATACTTATTACTTATATGATTATCAATATAACATGCATTATTACCCATATAATGCAGTTATTATCGCTAGAGCTGCAATAATTATACTTATTACTTATATCATTACCAATATAACATGCATTATTACCCATATTATGCAGTTATAATCGATAGAACTATAATAAATAAACTTATTACTTTTATTATTATCAATATAACATGCATTATTACCCATATTATGAAGTTATTATCGCCAGAACTATAATAAATATACTTATTACTTTTGTGATCATCAATATGACATGCATTATTACCCATATAATGCAGTTATTATCGCTAGATCTATAATAAGTATACTTATTACTTTTATTATTATCAATATAATATGCACAATTAGCCATATTTTACTATTATTATCGCTAGAACTATAATAATTATACTTATTACTTATATTTTTATCAATATAACATGCATTATTACCCATATAATGCAGTTATTATCGATAGAAGTATAGTAAATATACTTATTACTTTTATTATTATCAATACAACATGCACCCTTGCCATATTTTACTAGTATTATCGCTAGAACTGTAATAATTATACTTATTACTCCCGATATTACCAATATAACATCCATTATTACCCATATAATGCAGTTATTATCGCAGGGACTGTAATAGTTATACTTATTACTTATATTATTGTCAATATAGCATGCATTATTACCCATATTATGCAGTTATAATCGCTAGAACTGTAATAATTATAGTTATTACTTATATTATTATCAATATGACATGCATTATTACCCATATAATGCAGTTATTATCGCTAGATCTATAATAAGTATACTTATTACTTTTATTATTATCAATATAACATGCACAATTAGCCATATTTTACTATTATTATCGCTAGAACTATAATAATTATACTTATTACTTATATTTTTATCAATATAACATGCATTATTACCCATATAATGCAGTTATTATCGATAGAAGTATAGTAAATATACTTATTACTTTTATTATTATCAATACAACATGCACCCTTGCCATATTTTACTAGTATTATCGCTAGAACTGTAATAATTATACTTATTACTCCCGATATTAATAATATAACATCCACTATTACCCATATAATGCAGTTATTATCGCAAGAACTGTAATAGTTATACTTATTACTTATATTATTATCAATATAACATGCATTATTACCCATATTATGCAGTTATTATCGCCAGAACTATAATAGATATACTTATTACTTTTATTATCATCAATATAACATGCATTATTACCCATATTATGCAGGTATTATCGATAGAACTATGATAAATATACTTGTTACTTTTATTATTATCAATATAACATGCATTATTACCCATATTATGCAGTTATTATCGCTAGAACTGTAATAATTATACTTATTACTTATATTATTATCAATATAACATGCATTATTACCCATATTATGCAGTTATAATCGATAGAACTATAATAAGTATACTTATTACTTTTATTATTATCAATATAACATGCACTATTAGCCATATTTTACTATTACTATCGCTAGAACTATAATAATTATACTTATTACTTATATTATTATCAATATAACATGCATTATTACCCATATTATGCAGTTATTATCGATAGAACTATAATAAATATACTTACTACTTTTATTATTATCAATATAACATGCACTATTAGCCATATTTTACTATTACTATCGCTAGAACTATAATAATTATACTTATTACTTATATTTTTATCAATATAACATGCATTATTACCCATATAATGCAGTTATTATCGATAGAAGTATAGTAAATATACTTATTACTTTTATTATTATCAATACAACATGCACCCTTGCCATATTTTACTAGTATTATCGCTAGAACTATAATAATTCTACTTATTACTCCCGATATTACCAATATAACATCCATTATTACCCATATAATGCAGTTATTATCGCAGGAACTGTAATAGTTATACTTATTACTTATATTATTGTCAATATAGCATGCATTATTACCCATATTATGCAGTTATAATCGCTAGAACTGTAATAATTATAGTTATTACTTATATTATTATCAATATGACATGCATTATTACCCATATAATGCAGTTATTATCGCTAGATCTATAATAAGTATACTTATTACTTTTATTATTATCAATATAACATGCACAATTAGCCATATTTTACTATTATTATCGCTAGAACTATAACAATTATACTTATTACATTTATTATCATCAATATAACATGCATTATTACCCATATTATGCAGGTATTATCGATAGAACTATGATAAATATACTTGTTACTTTTATTATTATCAATATAACATGCATTATTACCCATATTATGCAGTTATTATCGCTAGAACTGTAATAATTATACTTATTACTTATATTATTATCAATATAACATGCATTATTACCCATATTATGCAGTTATAATCGATAGAACTATAATAAGTATACTTATTACTTTTATTATTATCAATATAACATGCACTATTAGCCATATTTTACTATTACTATCGCTAGAACTATAATAATTATACTTATTACTTATATTATTATCAATATAACATGCATTATTACCCATATTATGCAGTTATTATCGATAGAACTATAATAAATATACTTACTACTTTTATTATTATCAATATAACATGCACTATTAGCCATATTTTACTATTACTATCGCTAGAACTATAATAATTATACCTATTACTCCCGATATAATCAATATAACATGCATTATTACCCATATAATGCAGTTATTATCGCTAGAGCTGCAATAATTATACTTATGACTTATATCATTACCAATATAACATGCATTATTACCCATATTATGCAGTTATAATCGATAGAACTATTATAAATAAACTTATTACTTTTATTATTATCAATATAACATGCATTATTACCCATATTATGCAGTTATTATCCCTAGAACTGTAATAATTATACTTATTGCTTATATTATTACCAATATGACATGCATTATTACCCATATTATGCAGTTATAATCGATAGAACTATAATAAATATACTTATTACTTATATTATTAGCAATATAACATGCATTCTTACCCATATTATGAAGTTATTATCGCCAGAACTATAATAAATATACTTATTACTTTTGTGATCATCAATATGACATGCATTATTACCCATATAATGCAGTTATTATCGTTAGATCTATAATAAGTATACTTATTACTTTTATTATTATCAATATAACATGCACAATTAGCCATATTTTACTATTATTATCGCTAGAACTATAATAATTATACTTATTACTTATATTTTTATCAATATAACATGCATTATTACCCATATAATGCAGTTATTATCGATAGGAGTATAGTAAATATACTTATTACTTTTATTATTATCAATACAACATGCACCCTTGCCATATTTTACTAGTATTATCGCTAGAACTATAATAATTATACTTATTACACCCGATATTAATAATATAACATCCATTATTACCCATATTATGCAGTTATTATCGCTAGAACTGTAATAATTATACTTATTACTTATATTATTATCAATATAACATGCATTATTACCCATATTATGCAGTTATAATCGATAGAACTATAATAAATATACTTATTACTTATATTTTTATCAATATAACATGCATTATTACCCATATAATGCAGTTATTATCGATAGAAGTATAGTAAATATACTTATTACTTTTATTATTATCAATACAACATGCACCCTTGCCATATTTTACTAGTATTATCGCTAGAACTGTAATAATTATACTTATTACTCCCGATATTACCAATATAACATCCATTATTACCCATATAATGCAGTTATTATCGCAGGAACTGTAATAGTTATACTTATTACTTATATTATTGGCAATATAGCATGCATTATTACCCATATTATGCAGTTATAATCGCTAGAACTGTAATAATTATAGTTATTACTTATATTATTATCAATATGACATGCATTATTACCCATATAATGCAGTTATTATCGCTAGATCTATAATAAGTATACTTATTACTTTTATTATTATCAATATAACATGCACAATTAGCCATATTTTACTATTATTATCGCTAGAACTATAACAATTATACTTATTACATTTATTATCATCAATATAACATGCATTATTACCCATATTATGCAGGTATTATCGATAGAACTATGATAAATATACTTGTTACTTTTATTATTATCAATATAACATGCATTATTACCCATATTATGCAGTTATTATCGCTAGAACTGTAATAATTATACTTATTACTTATATTATTATCAATATAACATGCATTATTACCCATATTATGCAGTTATAATCGATAGAACTATAATAAGTATACTTATTACTTTTATTATTATCAATATAACATGCACTATTAGCCATATTTTACTATTACTATCGCTAGAACTATTTTAATTATACTTATTACTTATATTATTATCAATATAACATGCATTATTACCCATATTATGCAGTTATTATCGATAGAACTATAATAAATATACTTACTACTTTTATTATTATCAATATAACATGCACTATTAGCCATATTTTACTATTACTATCGCTAGAACTATAATAATTATACTTATTACTCCCGATATAATCAATATAACATGCATTATTACCCATATAATGCAGTTATTATCGCTAGAGATGTAATAATTATACTTATTACTTATATGATTATCAATATAACATGCATTATTACCCATATAATGCAGTTATTATCGCTAGAGCTGCAATAATTATACTTATTACTTATATCATTACCAATATAACATGCATTATTACCCATATTATGCAGTTATAATCGATAGAACTATTATAAATAAACTTATTACTTTTATTATTATCAATATAACATGCATTATTACCCATATTATGCAGTTATTATCCCTAGAACTGTAATAATTATACTTATTACTTATATTATTACCAATATGACATGCATTATTACCCATATTATGCAGTTATAATCGATAGAACTATAATAAATATACTTATTACTTATATTATTAGCAATATAACATGCATTCTTACCCATATTATGAAGTTATTATCGCCAGAACTATAATAAATATACTTATTACTTTTGTGATCATCAATATGACATGCATTATTACCCATATAATGCAGTTATTATCGCTAGATCTATAATAAGTATACTTATTACTTTTATTATTATCAATATAACATGCACAATTAGCCATATTTTACTATTATTATCGCTAGAACTATAATAATTATACTTATTACTTATATTTTTATCAATATAACATGCATTATTACCCATATAATGCAGTTATTATCGATAGAAGTATAGTAAATATACTTATTACTTTTATTATTATCAATACAACATGCACCCTTGCCATATTTTACTAGTATTATCGCTAGAACTATAATAATTATACTTATTACACCCGATATTAATAATATAACATCCATTATTACCCATATTATGCAGTTATTATCGCTAGAACTGTAATAATTATACTTATTACTTATATTATTATCAATATAACATGCATTATTACCCATATTATGCAGTTATAATCGATAGAACTATAATAAATATACTTATTACTTATATTTTTATCAATATAACATGCATTATTACCCATATAATGCAGTTATTATCGATAGAAGTATAGTAAATATACTTATTACTTTTATTATTATCAATACAACATGCACCCTTGCCATATTTTACTAGTATTATCGCTAGAACTGTAATAATTATACTTATTACTCCCGATATTACCAATATAACATCCATTATTACCCATATAATGCAGTTATTATCGCAGGAACTGTAATAGTTATACTTATTACTTATATTATTGTCAATATAGCATGCATTATTACCCATATTATGCAGTTATAATCGCTAGAACTGTAATAATTATAGTTATTACTTACATTATTATCAATATGACATGCATTATTACCCATATAATGCAGTTATTATCGCTAGATCTATAATAAGTATACTTATTACTTTTATTATTATCAATATAACATGCACAATTAGCCATATTTTACTATTATTATCGCTAGAACTATAACAATTATACTTATTACTTATATTTTTATCAATATAACATGCATTATTACCCATATAATGCAGTTATTATCGATAGAAGTATAGTAAATATACTTATTACTTTTATTATTATCAATACAACATGCACCCTTGCCATATTTTACTAGTATTATCGCTAGAACTGTAATAATTATACTTATTACTCCCGATATTAATAATATAACATCCATTATTACCCATATAATGCAGTTATTATCGCAAGAACTGTAATAGTTATACTTATTACTTATATTATTATCAATATAACATGCATTATTACCCATATTATGCAGTTATTATCGCCAGAACTATAATGGATATACTTAATACTTTTATTATCATCAATATAACATGCATTATTACCCATATTATGCAGTTATTATCGATAGAACTGTAACAAATATACTTATTACTTTTGTGATCATCAATATAACATGCATTATTACCCATATTATGCAGTTATTATCGCTAGAACTGTAATAATTATACTTATTACTTATATTATTATCAATATAACATGCATTATTACCCATATTATGCAGTTATAATCGATAGAACTATAATAAATATACTTATTACTTATATTAATAGCAATATAACATGCATTATTACCCATATTATGCAGTTATTATCGCTAGAGCTGCAATAATTATACTTATTATTTATATTATTACCAATATAACATGCATTATTACCCATATTATGCAGTTATAATCGATAGATCTATAATAAATATACTTATTACTTATATTATTAGCAATATAACATGCATTATTACCCATATTATGCAGTTATTATCCATAGAACTATAATAAATATACTTATTACTTTTATTATTATCAATATAGCATGCACTATTAGCCACATTTTGCAGTTATTATCGATAGAACTGCAACATATATACTTGTTAATTTTGTGATCATCAATATAACATGCATTATTACCCATATTATGCAGTTATTATAGATAGAACTATAATAAATATACTTATTACTTTTATTATTATCAATATAACATGCATTATTACCCATATTATGCAGTTATTATCGCTAGAACTGTAATAGTTATACTTATTACTTTTATTATCATCCATATAACATGCGTTATTACCCATATTATGCAGGTATTATCGATAGAACTATAATAAATATACTTGTTACTTTTATTATTATCAATATAACATGCATTATTACCCATATTATGCAGTTATTATCGATAGAACTGTAACAAATATACTTATTACTTTTGTGATCATCAATATAACATGAATTATTACCCATATTATGCAGTTATTATCGATAGAACTATAATAAATATACTTATTACTTTTATTATTATCAATATAACATGCATTATTACCCATATTATACAGTTATTATCGCTAGAACTGTAATAATTATACTTATTACTTATATTATTACCAATATAACATGCATTATTACCCATATTATGCAGTTATAATCGATAGAACTATAATAAATATACTTATTACTTATATTATTATCAATATAACATGCATTATTACCCATATTATACAGTTATTATCGCTAGAACTGTAATAATTATACTTATTACTTATATTATTACCAATATAACATGCATTATAACCCATATTATGCAGTTATTATCGATAGAACTATAATAATTATACTTATTACGCCCGATATTATCAATATAACATGCATTATTACCCATGTAATGCAGTTATTATCGCTAGAGCTGCAATAATTATACTTATTACTTATATTATTATCAATATAACATGCATTATTACCCATATTATGCAGGTATTATCGCTAGAACTATAATAAATATACTTATTACTTCTATTATCATCAATATAACATGCATTAGTACCAATATTATGCAGTTATTATCGATAGAACTATAGTAAATATACTTATTACTTATATTATCATCAATATAACATGCATTATTATCGATATTATGCAGTTATTATCGATAGAACTATAATAAATATACTTATTACTTTTATTATTATCAATATAACATGCATTATTACCGATATAATGTAGTTATTTTCGATAGAACTATAATAAATATACTTATTACTTCTCTTATTATCAATAGAACATGCACCCTTGCCATATTTTACTAGTATTATCCCTAGAACTATAATAATTATACTTATTACTCCCGATATTACCAATATAACATCCATTATTACCCATGTAATGCAGTTATTATCGCTAGAAATGTAATAGTTATACTTATTACTTATATTATTATCAATATAACATGCACTATTAGCCATATTTCACTATTATAATCGCTAGAGCTATAATAATTATACTTATTACTCCCGATATTATCAATATAACATGCATTGTTACCCATATAATGGAGTTATTATCGATAGAAGTATAATAAATATACTTATTACTTCTATTATCATCAATATAACATGCATTATTACCCATATTATGCAGTTATTATCGATAGAACTATAATAAATATACTTATTACTTTTATTATTATCAATATAACATGCATTATTACCCATATTATGCAGTTATTATCGCTAGAGCTGTAATAATTATACTTATTACTTATATTATTATCAATATAACATGCATTATTACCCATATTATGCAGTTATTATCGATAGAACTGTAATAATTATACTTATTACTTATATTATTACCAATATAACATGCATTATTACCCATATTATGCAGTTATAATCGATAGAACTATAATAAATATACTTATTACTTATATTATTATCAATATAACATGCATTATTACCCATATTATACAGTTATTATCGCTAGAACTGTAATAATTATACTTATTACTTATATTATTACCAATATAACATGCATTATAACCCATATTATGCAGTTATTATCGATAGAACTATAATAATTATACTTATTACGCCCGATATTATCAATATAACATGCATTATTACCCATGTAATGCAGTTATTATCGCTAGAGCTGCAATAATTATACTTATTACTTATATTATTATCAATATAACATGCATTATTACCCATATTATGCAGGTATTATCGCTAGAACTATAATAAATATACTTATTACTTCTATTATCATCAATATAACATGCATTAGTACCAATATTATGCAGTTATTATCGATAGAACTATAGCAAATATACTTATTACTTATATTATCATCAATATAACATGCATTATTATCGATATTATGCAGTTATTATCGATAGAACTATAATAAATATACTTATTACTTTTATTATTATCAATATAACATGCATTATTACCGATATAATGTAGTTATTTTCGATAGAAGTATAATAAATATACTTATTACTTCTCTTATTATCAATAGAACATGCACCCTTGCCATATTTTACTAGTATTATCCCTAGAACTATAATAATTATACTTATTACTCCCGATATTACCAATATAACATCCATTATTACCCATGTAATGCAGTTATTATCGCTAGAAATGTAATAGTTATACTTATTACTTATATTATTATCAATATAACATGCACTATTAGCCATATTTCACTATTATAATCGGTAGAGCTATAATAATTATACTTATTACTCCCGATATTATCAATATAACATGCATTGTTACCCATATAATGGAGTTATTATCGATAGAAGTATAATAAATATACTTATTACTTCTATTATCATCAATATAACATGCATTATTACCCATATTATGCAGTTATTATCGATAGAACTATAATAATTATACTTATTACTCCCGATATTATCAATATAACATGCATTATTAGCCATATTTTACTATTACTATCGCTAGAACTATAATAATTATACTTATTACTCCCGATATTATCAATATAACATGCATTATTACCCATATAATGCAGTTATTATCGCTAGAGCTGCAATAATTATACTTATTACTTATATTATTAGCAATATAACGTGCATTATTACCCATATTATGCAGTTATTATCGCTAGAACTGTAACAAATATACTTATTACTTTTGTGATCATCAATATAACATGCATTATTACCCATATAATGCAGTTATTATCGCTAGAGCTGCAATAATTATACTTACTACTTATATTATTAGCAATATAACGTGCATTATTACCCATATTATGCAGTTATTATCGCTAGAACTGTAACAAATATACTTATTACTTTTGTGATCATCAATATAACATGAATTATTACCCATATTATGCAGTTATTATCGACAGAACTATAATAAATATACTTATTACTTTTATTATTATCAATATAACATGCATTATTACCCATATTATGCAGTTATTATCGCTAGAGCTGTAATAATTATACTTATTACTTATATTATTATCAATATAACATGCATTATTACCCATATTATGCAGTTATTATCGATAGAACTATAATAATTATACTTATTACTCCCGATATTATCAATATAACATGCATTATTAGCCATATTTTACTATTACTATCGCTAGAACTACAATAATTATACTTATTAGTCCCGATATTATCAATATAACATGCATTATTACCCATATAATGCAGTTACTATCGCTAGAGCTGCAATAATTATACTTATTACTTATATTATTAGCAATATAACGTGCATTATTACCCATATTATGCAGTTATTATCGCTAGAACTGTAACAAATATACTTATTACTTTTGTGATCATCAATATAACATGAATTATTACCCATATTATGCAGTTATTATCGATAGAACTATAATAAATATACTTATTACTTTTATTATTATCAATATAACATGCATTATTACCCATATTATACAGTTATTATCGCTAGAACTGTAATAATTATACTTATTACTTATATTATTACCAATATAACATGCATTATTACCCATATTATGCAGTTATAATCGATAGAACTATAATAAATATACTTATTACTTATATTATTAGCAATATAACATGCATTATTACCCATATAATGCAGTTATTATCGATAGAAGTATAATAAATATACTTATTACTTTTATTATTATTAATATAACATGCACTATTAGCCATATTTCACTATTATTATCGCTAGAACTATAATAATTATACTTATTACTCCAGATATTCTCAATATAACATGCATTATTACCCATATAATGCAGTTATTATCGCTAGAGCTGTAATAATTATACTTATTACTTATATTATTATCAATATAACATGCATTATAACCCATATTATGCAGTTATTATCGCTAGAGCTGTAATAATTATACTTATTACTTATATGATTATCAATATAACATCCATTATTACCCATATAATGCAGTTATTAGCGCAAGAACTGTAATAGTTATACTTATTACTTATATTATTATCAATATAACATGCATTATTACCCATATTATGCAGTTATTATCGCCAGAACTATAATAGATATACTTATTACTTTTATTATCATCAATATAACATGCATTATTACCCATATTATGCAGGTATTATCGATAGAACTATGATAAATATACTTGTTACTTTTATTATTATCAATATAACATGCATTATTACCCATATTATGCAGTTATTATCGCTAGAACTGTAATAATTATACTTATTACTTTTATTATCATCAATATAACATGCATTATTACCCATATTATGCAGGTATTATCGATAGAACTATAATAAATATACTTGTTACTTTTATTATTATCAATATAACATGCATTATTACCCATATTATGCAGTTATTATCGATAGAACTGTAACAAATATACTTATTACTTTTGTGATCATCAATATAACATGCATTATTACCCATATTATGCAGTTATTATCGCTAGAACTGTAATAATTATACTTATTACTTATATTATTATCAATATAACATGCATTATTACCCATATTATGCAGTTATAATCGATAGAACTATAATAAATATACTTATTACTTATATTTTTATCAATATAACATGCATTATTACCCATATAATGCAGTTATTATCGATAGAAGTATAGTAAATATACTTATTACTTTTATTATTATCAATACAACATGCACCCTTGCCATATTTTACTAGTATTATCGCTAGAACTGTAATAATTATACTTATTACTCCCGATATTACCAATATAACATCCATTATTACCCATATAATGCAGTTATTATCGCAGGAACTGTAATAGTTATACTTATTACTTATATTATTGTCAATATAGCATGCATTATTACCCATATTATGCAGTTATAATCGCTAGAACTGTAATAATTATAGTTATTACTTATATTATTATCAATATGACATGCATTATTACCCATATAATGCAGTTATTATCGCTAGATCTATAATAAGTATACTTATTACTTTCATTATTATCAATATAACATGCACAATTAGCCATATTTTACTATTATTATCGCTAGAACTATAACAATTATACTTATTACTTATATTTTTATCAATATAACATGCATTATTACCCATATAATGCAGTTATTATCGATAGAAGTATAGTAAATATACTTATTACTTTTATTATTATCAATACAACATGCACCCTTGCCATATTTTACTAGTATTATCGCTAGAACTGTAATAATTATACTTATTACTCCCGATATTAATAATATAACATCCATTATTACCCATATAATGCAGTTATTATCGCAAGAACTGTAATAGTTATACTTATTACTTATATTATTATCAATATAACATGCATTATTACCCATATTATGCAGTTATTATCGCTAGAACTGTAATAATTATACTTATTACTTATATTATTATCAATATAACATGCATTATTACCCATATTATGCAGTTATAATCGATAGAACTATAATAAATATACTTATTACTTATATTAATAGCAATATAACATGCATTATTACCCATATTATGCAGTTATTATCGCTAGAGCTGCAATAATTATACTTATTATTTATATTATTACCAATATAACATGCATTATTACCCATATTATGCAGTTATAATCGATAGATCTATAATAAATATACTTATTACTTATATTATTAGCAATATAACATGCATTATTACCCATATTATGCAGTTATTATCCATAGAACTATAATAAATATACTTATTACTTTTATTATTATCAATATAGCATGCACTATTAGCCACATTTTGCTATTACTATCGATGGAACTATAATAATTATACTTATTACTCCCGATATTATCAATATAACATGCATGGTTGCCCATATAATGGAGTCATTATCGCTAGAACTGTAATAATTATGCTTATTACTCATATTATTATCAATATAACATGCATTATTACCCATATAATGCAGTTATTATCGATAGAAGTATAATAAATATACTTACTACTTTTATTATTATCAATATAACATGCACTATTAACCATATTTTACTATTATAATCGCTAGAGCTATAATAATTATACTTATTACTCCCGATATCATCAATATAACATGCATTGTTACCCATATAA